>JAJJMA010113798.1:0-16361 GCA_023529015.1 Papaver nudicaule | reverse complement strand
CTTAGTGCAGAAGAGCATTGCAATAAGTCCATTAGTTGTCAAACCTACTAAAGTTGGTATGTCAAGTTAGTTGTCAAGTTTAGAAGCCAAAACACAATTCTTGATTTAGTCTGCTAAAGTCGGGTATCAGATACATGAATTAGATTCGGTAGTCGAGACCTTGAAGACAAAGACCGGAGACATCTTTACATCTTCATCAACACAAGGTTAGTAGGAGTTGTGACTTATGGACTCTTCGATTCGACTTATTCTTTCATTCAAATTATAGTCGATGAATTTAGTATTGATAACTTATTAAGAAGGATTCTTATCTACACGACATTCAATTATGTTAGTATATTTTCTGAGTATATTAAGGTTATAGGATTCTTGTGAGAAAGATTCGATACATTTTCCATGACAATGGTTTGTCCCCAAACCAATGTTCGGAGAATGTTGAATCTTGGGAATACTTGAGAAGAAAGTATACATATTATGGTTCATATTAAACATAATAATGTTTAAGTACGAAAACTATCTCGGTTTATGTGATAGAGAACATATCCTGCTTAACTGTAACTTTTGCACTTGCGGTTCGCGAACCATTTCGCGATCCATGACTCAAAAGAATTCTCATGAGGTCCAAAGTGCAATTTGGTACGCGAACTAGCTCGCATACCAAGGAATTCAGGATTTCTCTTGAGTTACAAAGTGGCAGACAGTTCGCGAACCGTTTTGCGAACTGACAGACTCCCAGATCTCATAGATTAGTGAAATCGGTAATATCTCTCACGCGGTTCACTTATCCCTTCTTAATAGTTCAATAAGGTATTTCTGTTTTTCACTATTTTGTTGAGACCATTATCTTTCTATATAATAAGAGACCTAAGGTTGCCACATGTCGATACCACATTTACTCTTGATTGTGATGAACCCATGTCGACAATAACTTTCCAAGTCATCGTTTTCTTATTGGCTACTTCAAATCTGGGGTGCACATACACATACGCGGACGCATGCAAGTTCTCAAATATCTTGGACGGAGACACGTTTATATTAATTAAATAAAATTTATATGTGTTATATATGGTCGTATATAGTTAGTGAAAACTTATTTGTTTTATGTGTTTTGCTCATTGTCGCACCTCAAAAGTAAACTAACCCATTCTTATTAGTCATGTCCATAGGGATTTAGCTTGCGTTTGACACATTTTATCAGCTAAAACCTACATGTGTCCAAGGTTAAACTTGGTATTTGGTGTTTACAAACATAAATCCTTTAGAAATCTAATTACCCTGGCTTGGTGCAAGCCTTTCTGTCTCTTACTGCGCCTCTTTTTTCATCTTTCATATCTTCCAATACTACTTCAAATCTTCAAAAGTTAACAACAAGTTCAGATCAACAACTTCACAACACCACATCCCGATCTGTTCGATTCTTTATTTTTAGTCGGGTTGTAATTTTTTTTTCAAGCTTATCATCTTATCTTGATATTTCTTTTCGATACATTGATAATTTGAAGTTTTTTTTTTTTTAATCAATCAGCTGAATTAGAGGGTTTTTCAGTTTACTCAGATGAATGATGAACTTATATGGAGTGGAATTAATCAAGTAATAATGAAATGGTTACAAAATATGAAAAGTAAAAGAAAAATATGTGTCCAAAAATGCGTCATCACCGTCCCCCTGAACAAAAAACGCATCCATTAAAAAAAAAAACATGGTGCGCGTCTTAGCCGTGTCCCGTGTCCTATGCGAGTCGGACGCAGACAAGATGCCAAAACTGGCGCATCCGTGCAAACCAGCTTCAAATCCAGTTTGCAACATGGAAGGTACGTAACTACCAAAATTCAGAAGACATCACACTCTTCAAAAACCTTTTCTTATTGGGTACTCCAACCAACTGTATATTTTCACAGAAAATATTTTTGGAAAATGGAAAATCTAAGAGATAAGTATCTCTTTCCAACATTCTTGCTCAAATTCTCTATTAAAAAAAAAACAGAAAAATATTATGAGACTTCAAGAGATATTCACAACCCACAACGAATATCACATCGCTTGGTAACATCATATACTATTGCAGACACGGTAGAGAATGAATACCAGATGACAAATGACTTCAGCTATGTAATAAGAATTGAACTTGAGGTCCATGTACCTGTTTTTTCAGTTGAAGATGATGATATACATGTACAAGATAACTTTGGTGTCAATAAGCGCTATGAGCAACAATTGGATGATGGTAAATGTTGTCAGTTTGAGAAATTTCTGGGCAGAAACAAATTGCTGCTCCTTAGGTTATTTTTATGCTATGAGCCAAATTTCATAGTGCACTACTTACATTAAGCATGCATCGACATACATTGGTTACATCAATCCGTGAATTGTCATTTTTGTCAAAACGGGAAAGAAACGGCTGATCACTTGTCGTATAATGTGAGTAAGTTGTTGAGATTTGGAATTACTTCATTAAATCATTTAGAATTTTATCGTTTATGCCTACTTCTCTTCTTCGCATGTTTGAAATTCAGTTCTGCAAGTTCGGAAGAAGGGAAAAAAAAACATTCAGAAAAAGTTTCATTATGTTGTAGTTTGCCATATTTAGATGGAGAGAAATAAATGGATATTTATTGGTAGGCATAAAACGGTTTTGTGTAATAATTTGCTTATTAAACAACTTTTTTCCTTAGTTTAATGATAATATAACTTTGGGAACATTATAGTGGTTTCATTATTTTTTTTTTAATTGAAAACTTAAGGAACTACAAGTGACTTGTCCTTTAGCATAAGTTCGTAAGTCCATCCAGACAAGACATCAGCTTCATCTATGCGATATTTCCATCTATTTCTCAATATATTTATTTTTTAATACGAAAGGAAATGCATTGATTTAAAAGAGAATTACATCAAGTTGTCCTGGTCGGTACACTATTGTAACCAACCTAGAAGGTTTACATCCCATTCTTCATCGGCTACAACAGTCAATCCATGTTTAGCTATTGTATCAATAACATGATTAACTTGTTGATGAATAAACATACATAACCAATTATCAAAACTAGACAAAAATATAAAGACAATCTAAGACCACATTCGTGTAGTCTATTTTATTAACGAAATGTTACCATTCAGCTCCATAATTACGTTCTTGCAATCACTTTTTACATGGAAATTTCCGAGTACACCTTTCCTTCTAGCCCACAAAACAACCTTTAATAAATCTATTGCCTTTGCTTGCTCCTCATCTAGTGCTTTGGTGAAACAAGATCTAGCTCCATTACAATATCATGTATCAACACGAGAGATTATCTCAAACCAACATCTTTAGAGATCATCCTAAAAGCATCGTCAAAGTTAACTTTAACGAAATTAGTAGCCGGTTTCGCCAAGTTTCATTAGAGTTTCAAGTAGCACTATTGATACCATTGACAGTGCCACTAGCTTGCACTCTAAACCAATCACTATGAGTTTAAATCATATGTACCAGACTATTAACATATACATGTTTATTTTTATAGGCTTTACTGCATCTGGTTTTCCAAATGTGCCAAAGCACAAAGCCAATTCATTTCATTCACTCTTGGTGTTTTTGTGTGAAAAACACGGTACTGCAAAAGAGTACTTTCCGTTCAAGAGATCAAAATCGAACAAGAACCAACCAAATGGTCGTTCAAGTCTTGTTTCGGTCACAAAAAGGATTAGGGTTGATCTAAGGAGGGAAACAGTGAAAGAAATGAGATCATGTTGATTCTATCAGAAGAATATGTATTTCTGGGTGTAAAGTTTATTTATGCGAGTTAGACTTAAACGCATGTTCTATCGGAGAAGTGGAAAACATGAGTTCGTTTCTATAACCACTAGAGGTGTGTAGAACACGTCCACTTTCCGCCAACTTCCGCAACGGTCCACCATCTCCATCAATTTCTTTCGTAACTGTCGTAGACCGCCAGACTAATACCCACAAGATGGTATTTAACTAAATAGTCGTGGCGCTAAAATTTGGCTAAAAATGGCGGCATAGTTTGGCAATATAATTGAATAAATGTCGCACCAACTAGGTTGGTAGTGATCTTTGGGTGGCGCCACAAAGTAAGAATATTGCGCCAGGAAACTGGGGCCAAAAAGTAATTCAGAATAGCACCACAAAGTAGAGTTTTGCGCTGACATTTGGCCGGCGCAGCTTTTCAGCAATTTGTGGGGCCATAGGCGGGCACTACAAGAATTATGCCATGGCATTTTGGGCCATGGTGTGTTTAGGCCATGGCGTGCTTACACCATGGCAGTACATAGTAAGAATTCAATATTACTGCGAGTCTAAGTTAGTGCAGAGTCACTTCGGTAATCTGATTCTGGCGAGTTTAGCTCAGACAGGTGGTGTCTGGCTTCAACCAAGATTATACAAGGTCTTTCAAGGGTTAATGAGAAAGCCAACAGGCTGCACCTATTAACTTTCCACTGTGGTGACGACATGTAATTCATTCCTAATGTCAAGGAATTCAACAAGGAATGATGTTGACTTGGAGTATGAATCGGTTATCTTGTGTCAGTAGAATAAATGGTATTGTACTTACAGTACAACCTTGGTCAGGATTGAAGCTAGACATAAGAGAAGAGCTTATTTAGAGCAAAGTGAATCTGCAAAATTCACAGAAGCCGGTTGTATTTCGAGCCTATATACCAGTACCAGGTCATGCAGTAAGTTTATTACCAAGGGCCTAAACAGGTAGCTATAACCTTAAATCTTTTTGCAATCAAGATCCGTAAGGCATAATCGAGAGGATTTTACTGTTTTACCCCTACTCAAAATCCACCATCTACACTTGGTTGACATAATTGATAGAAGTACATGTTTGAAAGAAAGTTAGACAAATTCACATTTCAAATTCATCATATAACACAGGATTAATAGCGGTCCAAACAACTTTTGCAAAATTGTAATCAATAAACAAGTGTTGCATGGATTCATTACTCCTTGAACAAAGAAAACAAGAGGTAGAAATGTGAGGGCAAGCTCTACTCATCCCGACATTCATACATAAGCAGTTATTTAAGCATTTCCATTTAAAGTGAAATATGTTTTGATGCTTGGTCTTCCATAAGACAGACCAGGAGATATTGTTCTGAACAACATGTGCAATAGTAGAGTTTTCATTATTAAGAATAGCTCTATAAGCAGATTTCACATATAAAATGCCATTAGAGTTAGGTAGGCACCTAAGGAAATCCTTGCCCTGGTAAGGAATACTAACTTCCAGGATTTTGTTAACTGTGCCAACATCAAACAAACATTTAGAACATACATATTCCATTTTTTGGTATCCTGATCTATTATTTGTAAAATACAAGACATATTAAAGGAATAAAACCTAATACTAAGGGTATGGGGTATAGATGAAACCCACATATCTCTCCAAATACTAATATTTGTACCATCACCAACTTCCCAACATGCATAATTTTTCACCATTTTAATAAGAACATACCAAAAATCCATGATCCCTTACTAACAATGTGGTCTGACAAAGGATCAACATTATGGAAATACTTACCTCTTAGCACCTGCACCCATAGAGCATCAGGATTATGCAACATCCTCCAAGCTAACTTATAAATGTACGACTTATTCATGATAACAAATTGCTTAATATTCATCCCTCCTAAAAAAAATTGGTTGAGCTGTGTCTTTCCACTTTTTTAAGAAATACTCCTATATTGTATTTAGATTTATTCCACCAAAACCTCATTTGGATTAAATTCATCTTTTCAGTAAGTTCAATGGGCATAGGAAAAACAGACATATGATGGTTTGCAATACTACCGAAAACAGACTGCACAAGGACAGTCCTATCTGGTTGCCTCAAGAATTTGGATTTCCAAGTGGAAAGTCTATCACCATATTTATCTTTTAGAGGTTGGAATACTTCGATCTTACTTCTCTGAAGAAAAAGAAGAAGAGCATCAAGGTATTTGTCATTTAATGCTAATTTCTTGATGCCTAGGATATTAGAGATGTCATTTTTAATATGATTAGGACACCCGTTTTATAAATGCAATGCCTGACATCTGGAAGTTGACAAACTGACATGAGAATTTACTAAATTGCGCTATGATTGTAGCCAGATGTTTGGCCTCATACTTATTAGCCTTATTGAAAACCAAGCAATCATCTGCAAAGAAAAGATGAGAGACTGCAGAGAAATGCTTGTTAGCTTTAAACCCATGAATCTGATTATTTTGTCAAGCCGTAAGAATAGCTCTAGAGAATGACTTCACACATAAAATGAAAAAAATAGGGTGAGAGAGGGCCACCTTGTCTCGGACCTCTTTTAAGGGTTAAGAATATCACCAGGAGCGCAATTAGGCAAAATTCATCACGAAAGCCAAGTTTTTTTTTTCTTCGAGTGAAACAGGGTTAAAATTTTGTTAATAAGATTTTTTTTATCACAACCTCGTTTTAGAGAGGTGATCTCCCAGTATTAGTTACATATATCTACATAGACCTAAACATTCAAGCGTAACCCATTACATAGTTCAGTTAATGCAAGCTTTCTAGTTTTTTTTTTTTTTATAATAAAATTCCTAACAAAAGCATTACATGATTTCCACCCCACCAATTTGCACCCCTTCTACAGACAAAGGAAGATTGGGCATAAATTGATTAGGTAAAGTTTTAGACGAGTTGAAAGCGAATAAATCCCTAGAGTTCATACTCTGAAGGAAAAGATCAAGAGATTGACCATTCCAGTTTCTCCTAATATTACATCTACTGCAAAAAGAAGCAAAATTAAAAGTCGTTCTGTTGAAAGAGTCTTCAATTGTCGTGAAACTGCTGATTTCAAAAAGGGGTAAAATTTCACGACCTTCCTCATTTCTGTTGTCAGTTCTTCTGAATCTTTCTTTCAAAAGGTTTTCTTTCTTCATGATTATGAGCTTTAGGATGTCCGTCCGGTTGCATTCAAATTCCACTTTAGTATTCAGCTCAACACCCCATCCGAAGGCTTCATCATCTCCTAATTGTTGAATATTTCTCAGGGTTGAGAAGGTGATAGGGGCTCATCTTGCTCCTCTGCAGAAACCTTCATGGTCAGAAAGAATTAGACCCACACCAGCCATACTCTTTGGAGAGCCAGGTAAACTTATAACAATGTTTATTTTCATGGCTAGAAATTTATGAGGTTTCCATTCAGTATTGTATGAGATTTCTGAGGTATTATCAGAGTTAGATAGCCCATAGTACACATTGTGAAGCTCATTATTGTTCCAGATAGCATGAAATTGATTTATGAATTTAGTTAGCCTATGCACCACTTGAAAAGGTGTAGAAAACTCTACTGGAATATCCAGGTGCATCTAGATTTCCAGACATGCCACATGACAATGGCACATAGTTCTTTCCAGTGATAGGTAGAGTCCTTATCGTTTTTCCTCCTTATCCAACTGTTTAGCCATATGGAAATCTATTATCCTTTCTATAGACCATGTCATGGTCAATATTTAGAAGTTTCCAGACTTCTTTAATAAAAGGGCAGTGGATAAACAGATGGGAGAGGCTTTCCGCATCTCCCCTGCAGAGCTTGAATTCCGGATTAATGTGAGAAAGGAACATGTTAGCTCTAGCATTAATAGGAAGGCTAGAGTTGGCACATTTTCATACAAAGAGTTTTATAGAAGGGGTTGTGTTAAGATTCCAGATGTGCATCCAAGGCTTGTCTGGGTTATTGGTCTCAGGTTCCTTCACCAATTTTCTATATAAGGACTTTACAGAGAAATCCCCATTTTTAGTTAGGGGCCATAATAATTGATCCGCAAAGTTTCTGAAAAAGGAGGGGTACCGAAATACAACCAACTTTTCGTTTTGGCTCGGGAGTCTTATGGTTTAAGTTTTGACGATCTCAAAAATCAATATCCAAACTCTAATAACTGGAGTTGTGATCTTGGGGATCAACTCGACAAAGTTAGGACTTTGGAGTTAAACTCTACAGTTATTGGATAACGTACTACTTGGTACTTTAATTATATAATCAGAGATATAATGTGGAAAGTAAAAGCACACAAGACACCAGAGATTTTTTTAACGAGGAAACTGCCTTGCAGAAAAACCTCGGGACCTCGTCCAGATTGAACACCGCCCAATACAAACTGACTACAAACGCTAGCCTACTATAAGACTTCGGTCTGGGATGTAGCAGAGACCAACTCCAGCCCTCCAAGCGAATTGGCTACTGTCGCACTCCTTACGTCTCTAGATCCCCCACAGATCGTCACGCACTTGATTACCCCAGCTGACGTCCTTTACATGCCTAGGAGTTTCTTTGACCGATGTCAAAGGCTTGTGTCAGCAATACTGGCTTTGCAACCTAATTGTTGACGTATGGTCTAACTGTCCTCTATCAGTTTACCACACACAGGTTGACTTCCTTCGGATGATTAAATCCAGGTCATACGGAAATCTACTTCACAAATCAGGGCTGACAAGCAAACCGAGTAAGCTATGCCCAATTTGTCTCTACCTCAGTTATACACGAAAAATCACTTAAGAAACTTGTATAACTGGAGCTAACTAGGTCTTACAACACCGAGTGCAGCCGTGCGTTGCTACCTTTCAACCTTGTGTGTAACGTATCAGTTCTTGAATAGCCGTATAGCAGAAGAGACGGACTATGGAATCGACAAGAACGTGATCAGGTTACCAAGGTTACAGGTTAATCCGATTTCAACCAAATATGGTCTCAATCTCCTACCTGTGCTTCCCAACTCTCAAGAGAAGTTTTTTATAGTCGTAGGGAGTTCCCAGAGGAGCTGCAACCTATAGAGGATGACTATACCACAACAAGCGTTCACCGAAGTAAAAAGAGTTTACGTTACCTTCCCTAAGGACCTTCACGTATGCTTGATGCTTGCGGTATTTGTCCGTAGACAAACACTCAATAAGATAGGTTGCTTTGGAATAAATCAATCAATTACTTGTCCCACAAGTAAAGGAAACCCTAAACTTGCCAACCAAGTAATAGAGATTAATCTCAATTGGAATTCTTTTTAAGTTTATCTGCCAAGTGTTTTGTTAGCTCAAAAACACTTCAAGATAGAATCCAACAGACCTGAGATAATCTTTATCTTATTGACTCATTGAGGATCGTTAGATGGACCACAAAAGATATTTATGTGATATACAAGTCCACCTAAGAGATAAAGGAGTTTAGAGTTTGACTCAAGTGAAATTCTGAAAGAATATCCACTAAATCCGACACCAGCAAAGTAACCAACATTGGATTCGCGTACAGGTTCGCGAAATGTTCAGTCACTTTGGAACTCAGAAGAAATCCCAGTTTCTGGTTTGCGAACCGGTTCGTGAACCGTCCGCCTGTCAGATTTCGTCAACTTTGGATTCCGCTGGAAGTTCTGGGCTTACCAGGACTTAGACGTGTGTACGTCCTCAGCTGTAATCCATGGACTCTTTGCTCAAGAGTACTCCTTTAGATTCATCCATATCCAACTAACGATTTGCAAGCAAACCATTGTAATGGACACATGGCACCGAATCTATCTCATTCATTCTTGTACTCACAGTATTTGTGGGAGCAAACACTGGTCATGACACAAGGTCACGTTAGACAAGAATACGATCTCAATCGCTATTATCACTACTGAAGTAGTCGACTATATTTCGAAAGAATAGAAAAAGTAGAATAGAAGAATTTCCATAAAGTCATAACTCCTACTAACCTTTTGTCGATGAAGAATAATTGATGTTTTCTTTGTCTTCACAGTCTTCGTCTTCAAGGTCTCTACTACTTTGTCTATATCCCAATTCCGAAATCTAAACTCTAGTAGGCTAAATCAAGAATTGAGTTTTGACACCTAAAACTGACAACTAGCTTGACATACCAACGCTAGTGGGTTTGACCGTACAATGTCCTAACAATCTCCCCCTTTGTCAATTTTAGTGACAAAACCAATTTACATATGGATTCAAATAATATACAATGAAGTACTAACCAAATGTATCTCTTGATTTCTTGAATTCTTCAACATCTCCCTTGAGTCTTGATGTGTTCATTAAACTCTTGTTGATGAATCCGTAGTCAGCAGTCACAACATATCCAGCTCAAAAAACCATAAAGGTACGCTTAAGCTTACGTGGGTTAGTATGCTCATCCCACATGTTGTTTGTGCGTAAGAGTAAGAATCTGAGCAAACTTTAAAGTTGGTGTATCAAAACTTTTAAAGTGATTCTACTCATTCTTGATACGAAGCTTGATCTCAGCTTTAATTACTCCCCCTTACTTGATACTTTGTGAAAAGCACAACAAGTAAGCACATGATGTTCTCCCCCTATGGTTATGCACCTTAATGCACCACAAGAACAAGAACCATATGTATTCTCCCCCTATTTGTCACAAAAATATGACAAAGTAGTTTGAGACTAGGGTTTCATACACCTATGATAACAGGTGAAGCTAAGTACTCGCATATCAAGTGTAAAGATGGTATACTTAGGTAATCTGAACAACAAGATTCCTGAGTTCTCACCTTATGGAGAAATATAGATACACTTTCTCCCAATATTCCACATCCACGCTCCCCAAAAAGATTTGTTATTAAGCGCAAGTTCTAAGGAGTAGGGAGTGAAGGGATTCATGTGACTAAGACTTTTTGTGTAAGTCAAAGTGGACTCTCTTACTGTATACTTTTTATTATTTTTCCTTTGACATATGATATGACTTGTCGGGTAACACTTGAGGGATAGACCCTGAGGTGTCATATCAAAAGGCTCAAAGTACATAATTGCTTGTCTTTCTCTTGTTCTCCACATGAGAGAGAAGAGTATCTTATCAACGGTAAAGAGAAGTGAAACGAGGAGGAGGAAAAGTGATGGTCAAGAAATATGACCGTTACAACGGTCACCATGGGAGGAAGCAGCAGATGAGAAAATAGCCGTTGGATCAGATTGCCTCCCCCACATGGATTAACGATGTTAATGAGGTTAACAGTACCCACATTAGGTGGATGTAAATCCTGATTAGTGGTAGTTAACAAGAATCCAGTCTTATCAGTTAATTGCCTGAGTAATTCACCCATCGATTACCCTAGTTGCGTATGATTTTTGGAAAGCCGCGTAATTCAAGATGAGAAGTCTATTGGTTTTGGATTCCGAACAGTCCAATCTATTAATGACGGAAATTAAATTCCTATTGAATTAGATTAAATGGGAAATTAGTATAAAATCCTGAAAGTTGTGCTGTAAAATAACCATAGAGAGCAGAGGAGGATAATCAGAGAAGAAAAGGAGAGTTTTCCGACTAGAATGCCAATGAAGTACTCTGAGTTTTTGAAGTATTTGGACTCTGACTCTGATTCTGGGGAGGATATGGAAATATCTTCTTCTGATGATGTGCAGATTCTTCCCAATCCTCCCAGGGCCAGACCAGAGATCATTGATCTTACTGAAAGTGGCGATGATATTGTTGCTCCTAATCCTAATACCATTGTTGCTGCACTGAACCACCGTGTACCCAATCCAGAGCTTGATTGTAGAAATGATCCTGATTGTAGCTTGGAGCGAATTGGTTGTACAAATCATCTCTTTTGCAGGATTGGGCGGTGCCGATTTTCTGGGAGAACTCTGGAGAAGGGGACATCCATCAGTCATAGAGAGATTAACAGAGGAAGTCCAAGTGTTAATCCACCAGATAAGGGGGGTTTTCCAGAAATTGGACCTGAGTCTTCTCGATTTACTTTTCCATCTACTTCTTGTAATCCTGTGCAGGGGATGTCTCGATCTGAACTTGGATCTTCTTGTGTTCTTGTTGCTAGGAGGACTCGAGGTGCTGCAAAGATGGCCTTCATTGAAGAAGTGTTTACTACTTGTGCATCTGCTCCTATCTTTGAGAGGACTAGAAGCCGAATAGCTGCTAGAGTACATCAGATAGAGGAGATACTAGAGCATTGAAGAGCAGAGAGCAGAAAGGAGAAGAAAAGACCACAAACAAAAGAAACAGGAGAAAGAAATCAAGACTGAATGTAATCTTAAAATTGCTTAGAATGTAATGAACTTTTTTCTTTAAAAAAACAGTGGAATCTAACTTTTGATAATAGAAAACCAGTAATCCCAAACCCAAAGAAACCAAAGAATCCAACGAAGATATGATAGTAATCCGTCTAGAGAGCACACGAATCAGCAAGGATCAGAGAGAAAATATGGCGACTCAAGAGAGGAACCGAGTCGCAGAGCAAGAATCGGAAAGAGAGAGAAAATATCAGACCCCAAACTTTTGACTTGAATAATTCAGGCTTTCTAGTTCAAAACAAGGTCGATGAATCTTAAGCGTGTAAACCATTTGGTTATGTACCCATAAAAATAATGTGCTCTGTATTTCATTTATCAGAGTGACAGTGGATCTTTATTTCTTATGTGTCATTACTTTTCTATTTCTCTCCTTCCATATTACCCAGCAGACCGTAAAGTAACTGGCCAAAGTTTCCTCTCCAGTTTTTAGTTTTTATGAATTACCCGAAAAAAAAGTCTGTCTCTTGCTGGATTATTCGCGGGAGTAAATCCCGCGAATAATCCAGCAAGAGACAGACTTTTTTTTCCTTGGCCCCTCTTTTGCCCACTACCCATCCCAATGTTAAGCCGGCAAAGTACTGACTATCGGATCAAATCCCTGAATTTTTCCCTAGATATCTGGGTGTATATATTAGAATTACTCTGAATTACCAGGAGTCTTAATCTGAAAATCATTCTCCCATTTCTTTAATACTACCTCCGTTCCAATTTACTTGAGGGTTTTGGTTTTGATACACTTGCTTTACACTTGCTAAAATTGGTATTTTTTCACAATTTGTTTAACAACACCCAAGCATTATATCTTCTATGTTACATTTCCAAACTCAAATGTATTGATTTTATTAAAAAAATTATGAAAAAATACCAATAGTAGCAAGTGTAAAACAAGTGTATTAAAACCAAAACCCTCAAGTAAATTGGAACGGAGGGAGTATTAACTTTTTCGCTGTCGGAAAAAAGTAATGAGAGAACCTCCAGCAGGGTCAATCGGTCCACTGGTTGGAGCAGCCGCTTCACCGGGTTCAACAATTTAAACATTTTTTTTTTTTTTTTTTTTTTTGGTATTCAACATTTTTCAACAATTTAAACATGGTTTACGGAAAAAGATAGCGGGTTGGTTGGTGAACCAGCCCATTTTTGTACTGGTTCACCGGTTGGACCGGCCAATCCGGTCGATTTTTACTTTCTGGTGAATTTAAGAGAGAGGAAGAGGATCCGAGGTTGTTGTTAAAAAAAAGAAAAGAAAAAAAAGTAATGGAAGGTTTCGAGAAGGTAACAATAGGAGAACCAATGGAGGTAGTAGCAGAAGAAACCACTTCTTCCAAATCTACTCAAACCGTTGATTTACTACGCAAATTTCTCCGTGTTCAAAAGCGAAGAGCAGAAGCTTATGCAAATCTCCGAAGGTACTCTCTCTTTCCCTAATAGAATCATTAATAATGTTATTTTTAGCCTTAAATTCTTATTAATGTTTGATGAACTTAATTTTACCTAGCTAAATGTTATTCCCACATAATCTATTGGAGCTTGTAGGGAAGTCAATTCATGGCAAATTTTAGTGTCAGCTATCAAAGTATGGTTAACTAGGTTTATTATAAGGATTGCAGGCAGGCTTGTTTCAATATGCAGTTGATATGGGTACGAAAATCTAATGAAATCTGTTTCTCAAAAGTCTTAGATCGATGAGTTCAGTTATTCACAATGCACCCATTTCTGTATTAAAAACATGTATCAGTGTATGACTTTTGTATGTTCAGTTGTGGGTGAAGTTCTAGACCAAGTTTCATCCGAAGGCTACAAAGGAAAAGATATTTTGCTTTGTTTTTTTTTCTCCTGTAACTGCCTACAGAAAGTCTGATGTTTGGTAGATGTAATTCTACTTTTAGTTTTTGTTTCTTATTTTGCCCTTCACCTTTCTAGGGCATGGTTATGCTGATGTTCGTGTAGATAAAGCTGAAGCGATTACTGAGTAGTGATTCTCGTTCGTAGGTATTGGTCATGTATCCGATAAAGTTACAAATGCCTTCTTGTCTAGTTGAAGAAAGGATTAGGTTTAAACTTTTTTGTATGTAAAACTGTATCAGGATGATACACCCAATTTCTATGTGAATTCCGTAACTTTTTATGAATGCAATTGCATATAACTGAAGCCATTTCATCATTAACAACTCAGTGTGATTTCATTGGGCAGTGGCTTTAATGATTATATGGGTGGTGGAACAGAAGCGGTCTACCAACAAGTATGCCGTGAGATTACTGAGGAGTTCAATGAGTGCTCAAAACAGGTACGGAACTATGATCCATCATTGGATTCTTCAGAGCGTACTTTTTCAAACTTATTAAAGTGGGGCTTCCACATTGATGCAGGTTCTTAAACTGGAGTCTCTATTTTTGAACTCTGGTTGCTGTCGTGATGATCTTGCTAGCCTTCTGAGATCTGTTCAAACACATGAAAAACAGAAGTTGCAATTGGTATGTCCTTCCCCTATCTCTTCAAACTCTCTTCACTTGTTTTGGATTACTAAATGATCAAAAACGACAACGGAAATCCAAAAAACATACTCAATAGCTCAAACAATTATGCCATTAAAGGCGTGGTGAATCCTAAAGGCTATAACGCTGTCTCTTTGCAGAGTTATCTATGGCTTCCTGGCCATGATAAATTATTATAATCCTCAGTAGTTGCTGTTTTTTTTATGTCCCAAGTAATGTTATTATTGTTTTTCAAAGACAGTGACAATTCAACTCTTGAAGAAAGCTGGCCGCCCTTCAGAACGTTTGGTGAGCCATGAGAACTGCAGATCTGGAACACCTGCTGCGCACGAGTGTATGCATGTTCATGATTTAACAGTAGCTGATGGAACTGAAGATGCAGAGGCTGATGCAGAATACGATGGTGCTCTGAAGGAAGCCATTAGAGGTGTGCAAGATGCAGTAACGAGCATAAATGAACATTTAGAGGAAGTCAGGTATGAGATTGAGGCCCTTGAAGCTGAAGCTTAAAAGTAATAAATACTCAAGGGTTGTTTTATTCTTACTTTTTTTTGTAAGTCGAGTAGGTCTTTTATACATATTCAGTGTCAGATGGTGCCAATGGTGAATGGTTTTCCTAAATGTTACAAATAGTTTTGAACCCAAATCGGATTCTACATAAAGTTAATTTTGATAAGCGCTGGAAATTTTTATGTTTCTTCGGAAACTTGCATTTTCGTTCTGTTTGTGAAGTTGAAATCAGTTGCAAGAAGATTTACATGTAAGTTGGTGAATGTGGCGCTTCTATAATTTGTCATCTGTGTGTGTGGCACTGAATGCTGTCTTGAACATTGAGGTAGGAAATGCCTAGGCGTAGGTTCCTGCACTTGCACTAAACATGGGATTTCATGTGACAGATGTCTAAGCAAGTACATGGTAACATGTGTTTACCATTTATACAGTATCCCCTAAATAAGAAAGAGGAGAACTTAGCATTCATCAATATCTCTGAAACATGGAAACTCTGTGATTTATGTATTCTGGGTCAATTGGAGAATCCTCAGTCATGAAAATAGCAATAAAAGATAGAGAACATCATTGTTTAAGAATGGTTGCAGGGGTCATAGTTATGTCAAAATGGAAACTACGAACAGAAGAAACAGAAGAAGAAATGGAAACTCGAGGCCTATATAAACAAACAGAAGCAGTTCCTTCCTTGGATAAAGCCGTCAACAGCAGCAGTTGTTTGTTTGTCACATATAATTATCTTCTCACAGCAAATCATAATTGATCGTTTTTGTTTACGTATTAATCTTCTTTTTTTCTGTAATCAAAAGATGAGTCCTTTATCGGAGAATTCTTCCTGGTTATCCAGATGCAAAGCTTATCAAAGGTATGTAATTTAATGTCGCAATTTGCTTCAAATTCTTCTGTTCAATATTTGTTCAAATTTCTTGCATTTGAGACCCTTTGATTGTTATATCTCGAAGAAAACTTCGAATTTTTATGCTGTGAGTTTGGTATTGCTGTGAGTTTTTCAAAAGCGCTTTCAGCTGTGCGTTGCTGTGCTATGCTTTTTGAAAAAATCAGTTAAGCGTTTGGTAAACCATAAATTAAAAAGTAATGCAGATTATAAAAATTATGAAATAGTGTTTGGTAAATATCATGTCCAACCATTATTATTGTTCAAAATGACAAAAATAGACATATTTTTAATAACTGAATATTTTAACATTTGTTCTTAGTTTTATTATTTATAAAATTTATTTTATTGATACCCCTAATACTTCAACAGTCTTGGTGAAGGTGATGAAGATGTAGTACTAGCACCCTATATAT
>JAJJMA010113793.1:749-11367 GCA_023529015.1 Papaver nudicaule | reverse complement strand
ATATAGATTGACCTTATATTGGGGTCACCATTCTTTCTTATTGTAGTCATTGTAGTTTTCAGATTCTCTTAATTATTTGTAAGTTTTATTGAAACATTTCATCAAAAATAACAAATTCATTTCTACTTGAACACCACTATTCTTTTTTTCTTGCTTAAATGGAAATTTTGTTTGTTGATTGAGTTTCCACAGCATATTTACATTAATCTTGAAAAAGAGGTTACCATCATTAACAAGAATCGAAACCTTAGCCTTTTACCAAATTGTTCTTTGTTTCACTAATGTGACCATTTCCCTGGCCAAAGTCCAAATGAATTCACGACTCGTGTAAAATTGCCTCCCCCGTTTTGGCACATCGGTTTTTTTTTTTTGGACCATAGAATAAGTTAAAATAGGATGATTTTGAAGTAAAATAAAAAAAAACTTATAAAAAAAAGTGGACTATTTTACTCCTTCTCCATTAATTAGTTGGTTACATGCAAACAAAATTAAGTAGTCTTAATTCATATGTAAAAACAAGATTATCATGATTTTGATTAAATCATGTTTAGAAACATGAAAATCACCCAAAAAAATTGTTACCCGAAATCTTGAATTTGAATAACCCAGAATCGATCTATATAGAAAAATACGCCGATTCAATTCATGTTCTTGGTACTATTGAAGAATCGGTGTATACGCCGATTATATTTTTCTCTTCAATTTTCTTTAAAACAAATCAATCGGTGCACATATACATATTCAGCAGCTGATTGAAGGCTTTTCAAGGTAAAATCTTGTAGTATAATTGGTCTACATTAATAAATATAAAGGTCTATTATATGCAAAAAAACCAGGAGATACAGATATTTTAGCATAATTAATCGGTGTATTCCAACACAATCATCTAACGATTCATGAAAAATGGATTTTTCATGAAATCAATAAGAAACCAAACTTATCGAACAATTATACTCTGATGATTTTTTGAGTAAATTTGCTAGAGAATCGTTCGATGTATACACCTACATAAACCGATTCTGGCAATAAAAACTGACAGAAATCTAAGGAAACAAGCTTCATTCATTCACATATACTAACATCCAAACTTCAAATCTGACACAAACATACCAAAGAAGTTTAAAGTCGACACAAAGTTAAACAACATAACGAACAAGTTTAAAGTCAACATAACCAAAGGTAAACAAGTGTTTTCGAACAATTTAGAGTTTAACCACGACCACGACCGCTTCCACCACCTCGAGCACTACTACCACCTCGAGATTTTTTAGCCGGTGGTGCTTCTTGTGTAGCCTCACCATCGCGACCTCCACCACCACGTTGTCGTTTAGCTCATGGTTCCTGTGCAGCCTCATCACCACCGCTTGATGTGGCTTGATTTCCCCTTGTATTACGCCTTGGCCTCTCCGATGGTGTTTGAACTTCTCCAAACAAATCTCCTCGTCTAGTATTCTCCAGGTTCAACAAGCGGTGAAGAAGTGTCAAACATATCCTCTTAGTCTCGTCATCATCAAATCCTTTGGAATTTCCCCCTCTACGTCGTTGATCATTTTGTCGACTCGAGGTCTTTGTTTTGATTCATAAAACATATATTAAATATGTATAGATAATGAATGATTAAACTTAATAGGACATAAATCGACGGCTTGTTGTGGGTCATCAAGCAACTTTCGACTGTCAATGTGTATGACACGAGGATGGGAAATGTTGTTGTACCACTCCATATATTCAGGGACGACCCAATCTTCCGGTGTCGAAGGAGCGGTCGGAGCTGGAGCCAGACCCAACCCAACCAAATGATCACCTCTGTTCTCCCAATCATCGGATGTACAAGGAGGTTTGTGCACAACTTTAATTGAATTAAGATAGCCGACACATTTTTCCAGGTCTAATTCACCAAATCCGTGTTTTTTGACTCTTGGTATATTTTGTACACCACCACATTGGCGGACCACTCTCGCTGGGTTGTAGAAAATATATATTCGGTGGGGTGCCACAATGGACCAAACTACCTTTGTTCTCGGCTACGAACGTCCGCATTTCCTTGTGCTCTCATTTCAATGTAAGGATCGAAGACAACATCAGAGGCTTTCAAGTTATCCAATAGAGTCCTCATAGTAATCAAACCTTGCTCAGCATGGGTGGGCTTGCCGTTGTAGATGTTTTTACTTCCTAGATAGTGAGGACCTTCACCTTTTCTCCAATTAGGGTTCTCCTGGCCCTTTCGGCACACTCTGAGAAGTGCAAATATATACACGCCTACCAGTGAAACATAGAAGTATAAGATACTAAATATACTAGTAAAATGCGCCCTGGAAGCCTTTCTCATCTCCTTTAACAAGAATGCAAGACACGCAGTGCCCCATGAGATCTCATTCAACTTATCCAAGTCACCCAAAAACTGCACATAGGAGGCGTTCACCCGAGAACCAGAAGTGTCCGGGAAGATGACACATCCCAAGAGGTAGAGAATGTATACAGTGGATGTTGCAGTGACCCGCTGCGGTGACAAGTTACCCTCCACATGAAGCTTCAGAGTCCCTTTGAATTGGTCCCTCAAAGATTTCAAATGGTATCTTTTGCCGCTTATCGCTAACCAAAATCTCCCTCAACTAGGATAGTTGGTGGTGTGTATCTTCTTTCGACATAAACCTAAGTTTTGAAATCTCGGGCTTGCAAAAACGATCTCATAGCAGTTTTCCGCTAGTGGAAAATGGGCTGAATAGAACATCAGGAAAATTGTTTTATATTCGGAAATAATACAGGTTTTAGCAATACTTTATTTAGTGTTATATTTTTTCGTTCATTTTTTATAGAACGGATTCATGCCTGATCTATTATAAACCACTGTTTTTTGTAAGGATTGTCAAAGTCAGTGCTTTATTTTCTTTTTTTAGTAATATAAAATCTGCTCATTTCAGCAAATCTGACTGAGCTGAATCTAGGGGTGTAAACTCGGGCAGGCCGGGCAGCCCAGCCCTTAAACTAAGTCAGGCCGGGAAGGCCAGGCTTAGCATTTGAGTGCCCATAAATTATACCAGGCCGGGCAGGCCGGGCACAAGCAGATAATTTGATACGCAAAGCCCGCCCGAAGCCCATTTTTTTATACGGGCAGACCAGGCCGGGTCGGGCAGGCTAATATATTTATAAATATTTTTCATAAAAAATATTTAATTTCAAATTCAAGACTTATTTTCTTCCATATCATATACTTTTCTTCCAAGCTTCACATATTTTGAATGATATATTATTTTATATTTAAATCTTAACACTATGATGAGATATTATTTTGCTTTATACCGAATATAATTAATTAATTAGAGTTAAAAAAGTCTTCCAAATAAAGAAATGTACAATCATATATATTCTCGAGATATTTAATATTAATAAAAGTAAACATATTTCATTTTATTAGATATTTAAAAAGACTTTTGGGGCAAATAGTACAAATGGGTACCAGACCGGGTAGTTCGGGCAGTTATCAGGCCGGGTAATCAAATTTTAAACAAAGCATGAGCCCGGCCTTAAAAATTAACCAGGCCGGGCGGCCCGCAGCGGACCGTGACAGGCTTTGGGCTCTTATGGGTTCAGGCGGGCACAAGCAGGCCAGACCGGGCAACATTTTTTCGGGTATTATTTACACCCCTAGCTGAATCCCACAAATAATTATGACCTGGCTGAATCACAGCTGACTGAACCTAAAATGAAAAGTGCATTCAAAACTGAAACTGTAGGGGGACAAAACTATCGAGACACGTGTCAGCCTCACAAGGAAGAACCACCTAAAGAGAAGACTAAGCTCGAAGCACTGAATAACTCAGAAGAACCATAGCTCATAGTATATTCGAAGGGAGGAATACATCGAAGGCCTGTAGGACAACGAGGAGCAAAGTACCCTCGAAGGGACGAGCGACTCGAGATACCGAAGAACATCGAAATAACAGCCAGTTCGAGGATCTCTCGAGAACCCACCGACTTACTCGACAACCTCTGACACCACCACGATTGTGTACTTTGTCTTATTAGTTGTTATCCACTAGTAGTTCGGCCTATAAAAGGCGAGCTCGGGCTCACTTGTAAGGGTTGGATTTTTTTATAAGTCTTGGGGCGTCTGAGTGAGAATAGGTTAGTATATGAATCTCCTCAGGTCTTAAACTCAACATCCACGTAGTTGTTATCAGAGAAATACTATTATTAATGGATATTTAGATCTTCATCTGGTCTTCGAATACGTCTTAGTCTATTTCGATATTGTTTTGTGCTTATCTCGTTATCATGTTCAACACTAGTATAACTTTCCAAATCAATAAATGCATGTTGTAATCTAATGGCTGTTAGGTGTAATGTCTCTAATCAGATTTTATACCGGCACAGTTTTGCGCTAGAAACAGGGACTGATTAAAACAACTTAGGTTTGCCTGCGCTTTGGTGGTATTCAAATTTTTCAGAAAATTCTTTCTTACGGTTTTCAAGATTTTCTTTCATTTTTCCATTTTTTTTCTATTATAAGCTCCACTGTCTTACGTATCTAAAGATCTTGAGATTTAGCATACTTAAGAATTTCGAGCAAATCGTCATAATGGTAGATCGACGTTTTTCAAGGAATCTAAGCTTTGAAATACAGAGATCCAATCAAGATCAAAAGGTTTCACAAAATCTTGAGACAATGGTTTTTTCGATTCGGAGTCCGTTATTATTATGATTTTCAGAAAATACCCTTGAAATCATATATATGATTCATGCTACTGAAATTAGTTAGGGGATATTTTAGGGTTTTCCCTATCAGGTTTATATCAGGTAAGTAGTTTTGTGACTTTTAGATCCAATGGTATCTTTTCCGAGAAAGTTAGAAAAAATGGATTTTCTGGAACCTCCATATTTGGAAGGTAGATCTGGGCAAATCAAAACGGTTAGAAAGAATAGTCACAAAAGGTTTTTTAGACCAAAAACTTAATTGGGTCGTACACAAAAAATCCTCCCTAAAATCTCGTATATCAGAATTTGTTATAACTGTTAGGGTGCATGTCAGACCCATAGTACACTGCAATAGCCGCCTTGGACCTCACGGGTTTGTTACTTTTTCCAGGTCACTGTCATCATGACTTCGAAATCCAATCAGATACCGAGGCAAAGAGTGGGCTCATCGAGACAAGGAACAGGCTCTTCGAGACCTAATACAAGGCTGCCAACTAGTAAGGGACTCTCACCAGAGATAGCAGCAAGTACAGTCCAGCATAGAGAGCAAGTAAACGAAGACGAAGTACTCATTGAGGATCTAGGACCAGATGGAGAAGGATTTCCAGAGCAACAAAATCACGAAGTTGAGGAAGAGGACGAAGAAGAAGAAAAGGAGATACCAAATGAAATAATACAAGCACACCAGCCAACCGAGGAAGAAATCTTGAGGGCTGCAAAATTCAAAAAACTCATAAGAAATAATAAGAAAAATCAAACAACAATTAGCCGAAGCAAACAAGAAAGCTGCTGAAAAATCATCTTCGAACTACAAAACAAGTAGTGAAGGGCACTCCCATCCACATGAAAGTTCACACTCCAAACGACCCTCCGCATCGAGAAACAACACTGAAGCATACAAACACCTAAAGGAGCGTGGGAAAGAGATATCGAGCCGACACATCGAGCCAAGCATACGATCAAGGGGTAAATATTTGAAGGGAGAGGCCTTAGCTTGGTATGATAGCCTACCAGTATATTCGATTTCGTCCGTCGAGGAATTGTCCATGGTCTTCATAATTTATTTCCTCTACACTAACTCATCAAAGCCTGGGGTGGAGAAACTGTTCAGCATTAAAGTTAAACCCAAAGAATCTACTAAAAGCCTGACAGAGAGATGGACCGCACAATGCTGGAAGTGGGGAATGGTGACACAATAAAGGACAAAGTCCGGGCCTACTTGAATGCACTCGATAAAAAACATTCTTTTTACGAAAAACTTTTCTTGGAAAACGTTGAAACACTGCAGGATCTTCGAGAATACCAAAGGGAGCGAATTACATTGGAAGAAAGTATGCAGCTCAAGGGAAGGAGAGCATCTCGAAACAAGTGCATTCGATCAACAATTTATCCTTGGAAGAGCGAGACGAAGTCAATAGGCTTCTGGAGCCCTTAAAAAAAGTACTATTCGGAACAAGTCATGATCAATATGCAAACAATCAAGTGGGGGATGCCTCCAAAATAGAACGACAGAACGACGACGGGCGATATGGAAGCGAAGGAAAATTCAATGATGGCAGATATAATGATAACAGAAAATATAATGACAACAGAACCAGTGATTCGCGAAAAGGATACGAGGGGGGTTACAAAAGCAAAAAGTTCGGAGTACCAAGGCCAGAATTTCCTCCCTTTCAAGACAGGAAGCTTCCGAAGCTCAGCGTACCCCTCGAAGTAGCCCTACGAAGTATCGAGCAGTCTGAATCAGCAAGTGAGATTCGATATCCAAAAAGTAGGGGAAATCAGCCGCCGGACACAAGGAACTCGAGGGATTTCTGTGAATTCCACAAATTTTATGGGCAATTCCACAGAGAACAGTATCACGACACAAGACCAAGTTCACTACTTCATCTCCAAAGGAAAATTCAACCATCTTCTAGAACTGCCAAACCCACCTCCAAACCAGCCACAACTAAAAGAAGAAAAGAAACATGAGCCATACGTAATAACAATTGATCGAGATCTTCCAAGATTCAACTATTGTAACTCGATAGTTTATGCCGAGGTCAGCGAATGTAGTTTTAAAATCAATATTACAGATAGAATCCATAAAAGAGATTTCGAAGGGAAAGAGATAATGAGTGTAGCAATGAAGAAACCTCTCGAAGAATGGCAGAAGGCACCAGTCTTCTTTTCTGTTGCGGATATCCCAGATGGAGGAAGATTACACAATGACCCATTGGTCATAACTTTGCACATCGAAAAATTGGCAATACCAAGAATACTGGTAGACCCTGGCAGTTACGTCGATATAATCTTCGGTAAGACTCATGATAAGTGTTGATACTAATTTTCCCATATCATACTACAATTAAAAGGAGGTATAAAGATGTTATTCTGGTCGTTGGTGGCCTTCGTTCCGGTATAACCTAGGATAAATTCAAGGAGTTGAATGCAATTATCGTTGGTTGTTCAGAACTTAGTGTGCTACCGACTAGAACTACAAGATCACCACGATGGGATCAAAATGAAGTAAATAAGAACTGAATACGACTAAACTATTAATCAACACAGCAAAATAACGAGGTTCGGCTACTGAGTGCCTACGTCCTCGGATGAAATGTCTACTGTTATAGATTACGCAAATACGTAAAGTTTTCTCTGAGTTACAATCTATCAGGTCATTACATCTGTTATGGATAGAGACTCTTGGAATCCTAAAGGTGTTTCTACACCACTGAGTATTCTCTCACCAAGCTATCCTTTACGAAATGTGCGACCCCCATTGTTGCTGATAAGAGGGGGTATTTACAGTGTTCTTTGAGTGTTGGTCTTTTGTTATCTCTGGTTACTTCGGTCCTTCGATGCGCCATGCTGAGTCAGGAGTCTGCGTTCCACCGTTTCTCCATCCAATCTCCTTCCTCCACCTTGCTCTCGAAGGTTATATTCTGCTACCTTAGGATGCTTCGTTCTTCTGATGCTCTTAGGGTTGATCATCAATCCTCGGTAACCGCCCCTTGCGTCCAATCCTGGCTCGTCGTACTTCGGGGTGGATCCTAGTTGTATTATCGTGCTGCTGGCTTCTTTTTGGTCTAGGTTTCTTCTTTCCACCGTTGATTAGACCTATCCTTGTTCGACAGGTGGTCTTTGGAACGTTGTTTCATGGCATTAAATGCGCATTTAATGTGGTGTGATTACTGCCTTGTGTGCCTATCTACGCCTATTATCATAGGTTGCTGATCCTTCGATCTCCACCCTTGGTTTTCATCATCTCGTGATGAGATAAAGTGCCCCAAGGTACGTTTCCATCCTACGCGGCTCACAATGTTTTGGTGTATGGTTCTTGGAGATGACGCCACGTGTTAATCCGAAATTATGTATTAACAGTTTACCCTTTTTCTTTCAGCTATTGGCGTGGGCAATTATGGAAGAAAACCTCCGCCTATGCCGCCATTTTCAAATAGAGGTGGTCCCTTCTTTCACGCCTTTTCGTGGTCTTGTATGGGATTTTGTGTTTTTTGTGATTCTATAATGGTGGGCTTGAGACGTGATCTTCATCTTCAACTTTTTTAGTCACAGTTTCTTCTCCTGTTGGTTTCATTATCAGAGCTGATTCTTGGCTCTTCATCTCTTTTCTTCTTTGTTTTAGTTCTTCTTGCGTTTTTGTTTTCTTTATTTCATTCTTCTTCAAGTCTTGATAACACGAAAACCGTTGAGTTCTAAGTCCAAAGCTTCATCCAAGAGGTCTAAAGATGTTGGCATAGATGCGTTCGTATCTTCACTGGTTCCTTCTTCTTCACAAGCCCTTCCTCGCCTTTATGGGTCTTCTGGTGGTGTCGATGTTAGAGCATTGCTCGGTTAAACCCACTGATATTGTTATCTCAAGTCAGTTGTCAAGTTTATTTGACAAAAACACAATCCTTGATAAGTTTACTCTACAACCTTGGACTAGGATAGTTTTAGGTAATCGAGACGAAGACCGCTGAAGACGAAGACCGGATCTTAATACTTGATAAATCATAACGTCCTCGTTAAAGGTTAGAAAGGTTTTTCCTTTCCGTATCGTATTTACCATTTCTATCATATCAATGGTCTATGATGTTGTTTATATGATCCGAAGGTATTCTCGGATTCTTCGTCTTTGCATTTGTCACATCCGTGATATTATGTATAGGTAGAGTATGTTGAATTGTCTCTTGAAATGACCTCAACGGTGAACGCGTACATGTGTTGGTTATGGCATTCCTGAGAACGAGCAAAGTCTGCATGAACGCGTACATATGAGTTCACGGATTCTCCTGAATTCTGCTGGACTCTATTTGACTGCTCTATGAATGCGTTCATGAACGCGTACATATAAGCCATGAGAAAACTTCCAACTTTCATATCTTGAAGTTTTCGGTCTAAGCATGATTAGTTCTCGGACTCGTCATTACTTGGCCCATGGAATTCAATTACTTAATCCAAGCGATGTTCAAACAAGTATTTGGACCAGAAGTCGCAAGCGATGTTCAAACATGATTTGGACCAGAAATCGCAAACCTTCAATCAAGGTTGAGTCTTCTTTAACTATTGGCCTAGTCCAAAGTTAGTAGAAGATTGAGAACGGGTATTCAAGTTATGGACCTTCTTAGTTCTGGAACTTGCTTGAGCCCTACTTGCTTAAACTTTAAGCAAAGCCTCCCTTGGTGATCATTATAAATAGATGACCTTCTGCAAGATACAATCTCAATCCTCTACACATCTGTGTATCCTTGCATAAAGGTTGGTCGTCATCCGAAGTCCTTTTGGACTACGACTATTGAAAGACTTCACTTGAGGATCGTGAAGCACAGGTCGGAAGTTAAATTCCTGATCACTTGAGTAACTCTTAGGCCTGTAAAGGACGTCAGCTAGGGGAATCAAGTACGTAGGTTTCTGCGGGAGCCAAGAGACGTAGGAGCACATTGGTAGTTGAATTGCTTATAGGGTTGATTCAGTCTCGATACATTCAAGTCTGAAGTCTGAGAGTAGGCTAGCGTCTGTATATCATTCATACTAAGGGTGTTCACATCTGGACGAGGTCCCGGGGTTTTTCTGCTGGTTGCAGTTTCCTCATCAACAAAACTTCTTGTGTCTTGCATTACTTTACCTTCCGCATTATATTATCCCTGATCAATATATTTAAAGTATTTGTAATTGTTATACATTGATTGAACCTTCGAGTGAATCAATCTCTTTGAGATTAACAAGAACTCTTTCTTGTTTAGATTCGGTTCTTGAATAAAAGAACTCACCTCAGGTTACTTGAATATTGATTTGTGAGATCGTTCAAGTAAAACAATCACATACGTACACGAAACTAAAAATTGGTGGTATATCTCGGTATCCCCTCTTTTTCAGTTGGTATTAGAGCAGGCAAACACCTTAAAGACGTAACTGTCTGTGTTTGCCTAGTTCGTGAACTATGAATATTAAAGGTATAACAACAAAAGTACCATCATCTAAAGCATCCAAAGTAGTTCTCTTACAGCTCCTAAAAGAACATAATGATGCTTTTGATAGAAAATGGGTACTTTCAGAAAATCTTGAAAATAAGACTATTAAATATGATAATCTTGTTCAAGAATTTTCTGAAGCTAAGAGATATATTCAATCTCTTAAAAACACCATAAGTGATGGTCTCTCTCACAATAACCTTCTTGAACCTAAACTAGCTACGGCTTGTTAGGGCATTGTCCGGTCAAACCCACTAGCGTTGGTATGTCAAGCTAGTTGTCAGTTTTAGGTGTCAAAACTCAATTCTTGATTTAGCCTACTAGAGTTTAGATTTCGGAATTGGGATATAGACAAAGTAGTAGAGACCTTGAAGACGAAGACTGTGAAGACAAAGAAGACATCAATTATTCTTCATCGACAAAAGGTTAGTAGGAGTTATGACTTTATGGATATTCTTCTATTTCTA
>JAJJMA010113787.1:0-15449 GCA_023529015.1 Papaver nudicaule | reverse complement strand
ACAGCGAGGGAAGGTGAGAAGTAGTTGAGAAGTGGTTGAGCATTCATTACTCGTCAGAACGGATAGATTGTCAGAGTTGACTCGTTGACTCAGTGGAAACCTCGTCAGCAATCCTTATCCTTAAGAAGACTTGCCCGCCAAGACTGGATAGGTGAAATGTTGCATCGGCGATACACAATGTCGGCGAGTGAGGACAAGTTAGCGTCAGAGTATGAATTGTCTGTATTAGCTGTATAGCACTTTGTAATCCTCTATAAATAGCGAGAGAAACCCCTGAAAGAGGGGTTGGACACATTTCGGATTGGTCTAGAGAGAGGAAAAGTATCATACTTGCTCTCTATAGTCCAAGGCTGAAATTAAGGTTCTTATTGAGAGATTATACATAGAAGATTGGCTAGGTAAGAGAGAATTGTAATCATGCTTATATTAGTGATAACCCTTGGATGTAGTCCTCACTTATGGGGGCGAACCAAGTAAAACATCTTGTCAAGTATCTCTAACCCTTATCTCCTTAATATTTCTTATGTTACTTGCTAGATGCATGTTTAGGAATGATTGTGTGTATGACAATGTATGATATTTGGGTGTACTATCTAAGATCTAACCAATGGGATTTTAGACAGCTACAATAATAAAATGACAAAAATACCCTTTTATAAGAAGACTAGAATACCCTTTATTTGAGCCAGGGTATTACAACCCTACCCCCTTAAAGAATCTTCGTCCCGAAGATTAAGCATAGCATAGCATCCAAACATTTTATTCACAAAAAGAAAATCACACAAAATATATTGTCGAAACACAAACATCAATTATTAAATTGTTTGCGCAACAATTAGCTCCCCCAAAGAATCTAATCGCTGCTCTGATACCATCTGTAATAACCCGTCCCTCCACCGATACTGTCCCCACTTAGCCACTGCGGTCATCCGGCAGTGTGGGGTTTTTAATAGGCACCACTGCGGTCATCCGGCAGCAGCTTCCCGGGAGGTCACCCATCTCTGGACTACTCCCGCCCGAGCACGCTTAACTGCAGAGTTTTTTCCAACTTCTAAGTTAATTATGCTTGAAAAGGCCTCGGTGTTATGAAAGGATAAATTATTACCTATATTCCATTGTTCGGCCAACAACCGCCGAATCGGGGTATTACAATACTACCACCTTAAATTGGAGCCGTCCCCGGCTCCGGAATATATTTTTCAAGCCCAGATCTCCGACGTTCCCTGCCCCTCATGAGAGGAACTACCTGGCACACAACCCGTCCAACGTACTCTCCCACCCTCGACAGGTGAACCGTCGTCGGCTCTGATACCATCTGTAACAACCCGTCCCTCCACCGATATTGTCCCCACTTAACCACTGCGGTCATCCGACAGTGTGGGGTTTTCAACGGGCACCGCTGCGGTCATCAGGCAGCAGCTTCCCGGGAGGTCACCCATCCCTGGACTACTCCCGCCCGAGCACGTTTAACTGCAGAGTTTTTCCCAACTACTGAGTTAATTATGCTTAAAAAGGCCTCAGTGTTATGAAAGGATAAACCATTACTTATATTCCATCATTCGGCCAACCACCACCGAATCGGGGTATTACAGATCGCGAGTATGCGACCGACTGAACAAGGCTGTCCTTTAAGACTCACCCTCTATTTGGATTTTCAAGGAAGCAACTTGATCCTTGACAGAACCAATTTCCTCTTCCTTGGATTCCAAGGCAGTATGGTGTGTTTTCTTCAAAAGCTCGATCTCTTCCCCTCTCTTCTTCAGCTCCAACTGCAGCTTCGACACCTCCTCGGCTCGTGCATTCAACTCCTTATCTCGAGCATCACGCTCACAAATGATATCTGAGAGCTGTTTTCTTAACTCAGACTCGGTACCCTGGGACTTCACAAGCTCGGCAGAGAGATCACTATTTTCATCATGAACATATCTTATTTCTTCGTCGACACGGTCCATTTCCTTCCCTTGTGCTCTGGAGAGATTCAACAGGTACATGCCACGACGGAAATACTGCAATTTAGAGGCACAAAAGCATCATCAAAACCCATAGGCACTAAAGAACAAAAACTTACCCCCTCCAAGAAAACTTGATGCTTAGGAAACTCGGCATCAAACTTCTCGCCATCAAATTCCCTAGCAAAGGCCTGTGACAGGAAGTTTGAAAGGCTCGCATCCAGTTGGTTCTTAGAAGCGTTCTGGGAATAGGCCTTCAAATGATCAGCAATGACCTGTGCAAACGGACCAGCCAGAGAGCAGCATTCTATAAACTCCTTGATCTCTTTCTCGGAATACCTTTGGCAGGAAAAATTCAGAGGCACGATGGGAGAAACCACCGATTGACACAGCTCAGAAGCGTCAACTTTATCCTGGTTGGTCCCATAAACATTCAAATCCAAGCCAGAATAGGGAAGATCCATCTCATATTCAACAACAACACTGACAGAGGTGGCAGAGACACTGACCTTCTTAGGAGAAAATTTCCCTCCTTGAGATGGCTCGGGTTGAACAGCAGCATCCCCTTTCGAGGGATCCTTAGGAGGAGATCTTCGCTTACCTTCATTCCGAGAAGTACGATGGACCAAGGAAACACACTCGTCTTCTTCAGTAGCCTCGTCGTCAGAACCAACAACAACTGGGGAAGAACTTTGACCCTTGGAAGTCTCGGAAACTTTGGTAGCTGCCCTCGTCTGATAAACTTTGGGACCCACTTTAGCAGCACTCTTCCGATCAGGATCGACAAAGGAGCATCTCGTCTTCTTGCCACCAACGATCTCCTCGCATGGCTGCAAAATAGTCAACTCATCAGGAAACAAACATAGGCAAGTATTAATACTCCAAGAATCACACATACTAGTGTTTGTTACCTGATCATTCGCCTCATCCGCAGCCTCAGCTCGAGTGGGATTTCTTTTCCTTTTCTTCTTACCATCATCTGGCTCTTGGTTTTGTTCTTGGTCTTGTTGTGGCTCTTGCGCCTTGTTCTTCCTTTCTTGTTCCTTCTGGCAAAAACAACGTATAAGAACCTAACCCAAGAAAAACAAAGAAATTTAGACAGAAACAACTCACCTTCGCCTTATAGGCAGCAATCTTTGTCTCAGAGTCTGTACGCTCCTCTTCACAAAAATACATGGAATAACACTCAACAAGAGGGAAAGAATGTCCATTCTCAAAGTTAGTCCGCTTAATCTTCCTCTTCTAGTCAGAATAACCAAAAAGAATAGGACCATCGATGAGCACAGGTTTGGTATACCAAACATCATCGTTGGAGTGCCTCAATAGCGCATTTGTCTTCGACCGAGAAGGGTCTACATCATCAAGGATACGAGGCGCACGTTGAATTTTACAAAATCTCACACCCCAAGGGGAGGCTTCTTTGAGCAAACCAAACTCAGCCTTGTAATGTTTAAAGAAGTTGTCGGCGGTCCAGAATGAAGGTGGCTTCGAGCCCTCGGGGAATTCGTCATAGAAATTCGATCTGTTTTTTGAACGAGCTACCCACTCGCTTATTAGACGGATGGAATTTCAAATTAACTGCATCACCCCTCGGGGAGGAGCAGTGTGAGAGTAAATCTCATAAAACAGAGGATTCTTGGGATTATACAAAGGAATATGAAGTCCGACGCCGAGTTGTTCCCCGATAACAATTATCCTGTTGCTGCTGTATTCGTATTTAGAGACAAGCTTGGGAGACAAAGTGACACCCTTTGCAAATTTAGTATAAGGGAAGAGTTTGGAATTAAAACCTAAATGCCTTGCCCTATCTTCCCAGGGAAGTGTAGAGTCAATCATCTTCCGGGGAAGAACTTTCACTTTAGCATTACTAAGAGATGGCTCGACGGAAACAATGTTCTTCTTGGGGGCCTGAAACACAGACAAAGGAAGTTAAGAACATAGCAAGAAAACTGAATAGCAGGATAGTAAAGGGGAATCGGTACTTACCATAGCTTTAGGAAAGAAATAAGGACACAGAGGAGAAAGAAAAGACAAAAGATGTGCTTGAGAGAGAGAAAATCAAAAGAAGAAAAATAAAAAACTTACCAAGGAGGGAGAAGAAGGGTTTAAATAGGGTAGGACCTCGAACCGGCGCAGCAAGTCAGAAGGTAAAAAGGGACGCGATGGTTTCGAAATCATTAAAGAATTACGTGTGACAGTTAAAGGATTAAAAACGAGACACGTGTCGAGAAGTGTAATACCAGAAGTTTCCTTCCTCAGACATTTTTACAAATCCCCGAGTAAGGAAAGAAACAAATTGTAGGAGCATAAAACCGCCGAGACACGTGTCGGGATCTCAGGACATAAGACGAGGGATAAAACAAAGAAGAACGAAGCACTGGATAGAATCTCAGAACATCTCGTACGACAGTGAGTGGTCACTATCAATACGTCGGGGAGAACACCAAGTGGAAAACAACCTGGAAGGCCCCGTGAAGATACCTCGGGTGGAACGAAGCGAAGGAGCCCTATTCTCGGAACCATCTCGGAAGATCACCGACTTGCTCGACAATCCCTGACACCCACGATTGTGTAGATTTTCGTATTAGCTGTAATCCACTACTCGGCTAGGCCTATATAAGGCGAGCTTGATCTCATTTGTGTGGGTTGGGATTTTTGTTAAGTGTAGAGATTTGTTGGGAGAAATAGTCTAGGTCGGTACTGAAAAGACGAGGGTACCGAGTACACCACCAATCTTTTATTTTAGTCCACCTATAAGTCAAACCTTGAACGGTTCCTGTATTTCAAGAACTCAAGAACAAGATCTATGTCAACATACAAATACAATACTTAAATTATAAATGACGAATCAAATATAATGCGGAAATAAAGTAAATTACACACAAGAATTTTGTTAACGAGGAAACTACAAACTCGTAGAAAAACCCCGGGACCTCGTCCAGACTTTGGACTAGCTGGTGCAAACAATATGACCCTAATACAACTATTAGTCACAAAGATTTCCCCTCCGTATTTCTACGCCTCCAACCACAACAAGGTGGTCACGCACATGTACTCCCTTACACAAACAGACGTCCTTTACTGTCTTACGCAAGAGTTGCCTCACAGCCCGTCGCGAGGACTATCGCTACCCGACCTCCAATCGGACGATTACAGCCTTATGGACAACAACCAAATAGCGGCAGGTCAAATCGCTAGATGATATCCTTGGTAACTAACAGATATTTCACCGAAGTTATTTTACACCAAGAGCGAGGATATTGAGTTTACTTAGGCAATAAACACCTCGAGATATCGATCAAGGTTTCAAAACCTAAACTCCCGAAAGAGCAACCTTCTCGTCCCAGTTGGAATCAAGCAGATAGCTGTAGCAAGTACGATATGATATGACCTTGAAGAACAGTGTACCTCCAAAGAACAAATCTAATAACAACAATCTTGATTCCACTCAATATCTATAGTTTAGGCACACAAACCGAAAGCGGCTTGCTGACAAATCCAGGTTAATAGATAAAAAGTATGTTCTAATCACAACGATCTTGAGTGGCCTTATTGCAGAAGAGAAGGACCATAGAATAAACAAGATGGTGTAGTATTTAAATGTGTTCGTTCTCAGGGACTTGTGAAGAGTTAATTAGATTCAAAACTGATTCAAAGTAGTGAAAGTGATTTTTTTGTAGATCGAAAGAGTTGAATGAATAAAATTAATTAAACTAATTAAAATTAAATAAGATTTGACAATGATTTAAGAAGGACTAGGGCTAGGGATTCCACCGTTGAACATGTATTAATAGTGAATAAAAGATAAATATTCTGATGATTTTAGCATAAAAATATTAGTGTCGTTACCACAATCAAACTAATTAGACTTTCAAATATTAATTGTAAACAATGAGCATAGACCATCAAAGAATTAAATCTAAGTATACATCATTAAACTGTTTTATTATATAAAAAAAAAACTTTGAACCATGTGTTATTTGATGAAGAAAACTCTTAAAATGAACGAGGGGGTATGGGTACGTTTTGATTTTGATTTTTTTTTTTGGGTTGTAAACATAAAAAGGTAAATATTTATTTTATTTAATCGCTTTCCTAAATTAAAAACATTTATTTAAGAGGTAAATATATGGGAAAGAAACTGATGACACGTGTCAAAATCTGGTTGGAGAGACATGAGGGCACATAGAATAGGGGGACATGGGATCCGGAGCGCCTGATTTGTACGTGTGTCTGTTGTCGTATCCTCTCTAATCTTAACACGTGCAAGGTGTCGACAACTTTGTCAGCAGAGCCAGACGTGTCAGGAGCAACAGAATCAGGAGATCTTGGTTTTGGCTGGATTCTGTGGAAAACGGCCATGTTTGGTGGGTCATTATGGATAAGAGTTGGTGCCCCATAGCCCCCGATCCAGAAGACTCAGATTGGTACTTCATTAATATCAGGTGGTTGGCGGCAAAGGTGGTAGTAATAAAGATGGAAAATCTGTTGGATTTGGATATGATAAAATCGTGAGAAAGTTATTGGAAAGTTTGAGATGATGGAGGATAAGTGATGTTATTAATAGAGGATATAAGATTGTCGTAACTCACTTTGTAATCATCGAAATTTTGAATTGAAGAGCAATGATTACGGATACCTCAAAGATATGTAAAGAGATGCGTATGCATCCAGAAAAGGATTTTGTCAGGAGGAGCATCAGAGAAGCGGGGAAAAGGATGATTTAGAGAGAAACTAGGAAATACATAGAAGCAACAGAAGAAAAACAACAAGTGTAATTTGAGCTCCATGCAGCCACAAAACCCACCCAGCAAATGAGCAAACCCATCGAAAGAGGAATAAAAGAAACCCTAGTAATAGAGTAGGTAGAAGCGTGCTGTTAATGGGATAATATCCTGAATTATGTTCTGTTAATAGGATAATAGGATAGATAATAGGATATTATGTTCTGTTAATGGGACAATATCCTAAATAGATATAGGTTAGGGTAGATAATATTAATAGGTTATTATGTTCCGTTAATGGGAAAAGATGAATCAGAGCTAGAGAGGTCTTGAAAAAAAATTGTTTAGTGGGGAATCGGTGAGATTTGGGTTAACTCATTTTTCGCCCGATTCACAGAGCTCTTCAAGTACCGATCCGTATTTGCAAGAAATGGCCTGGCAAACCAGTTGTCCCGCCACCTGGCCATGAAAACTCTCTTTTTTGTTGACAAATCCATAGGAACTGCCCTAATTTAGTAAAATTCCTAAAATTTAGCTTACAAAGGATCAAACGTCATTTAATTGTTTTTTTCCCGATTTCAAAGGATATATTGATAAGGAAAAATGCATTTTTCTGGAATATATACAATGCTGGAAGTCCCTAAAAAAAAAAACAAGCAAAAAAAGCCACAGTTTAACCATTGGTCCCCATCGAAACAAATCAAATTGCCCTAAAAAAAACAAGCAAACAAATCTCCATTTCGAATCAGGGTTGTGAGCAAGGTTGAGAAATCATGAATCATGGAATGAATTGTTTTTCATTTTTACGGTTCGTTTCGCATATTAAATCGTGAATTATAGAACGCTTTATCTTAATATGGGTTTTATGTAAATAACACTTATGTATGTAAAATCCATTACATTTTTTTTTTTGAAAGAAATAAAATCCATTACATGTTCAGATTCAAAATCCAAAATATTTTCCATTACCTGTATTGCATGTACATCAATTCAGTAAACCAAAATACTTCCCATTACAATATAGTACTTTCCTCCGACTCCTGTTCAACCCCCCAGAAAAAAACCAGTAAACCCAAACAGTTAACATTCCCCATTTTTACAGAACCAGAACAAAAAAGAAATATACACAAACCCAAATTGCCGAACAGAAAAAAACCATTTCTTCTTCCAAAAAAAACAAACCATGTCATCTTCCAAAACAAAAAACAAATCCTTCCCTTTCTCCCTCGATTTAAACTCTGTGATGTACTTTGATGCAAGCTATTTCTTTAAAATAGCAATTAATCAAAACATGGATGCTCAATATATACATCTGTTCCAACAGAGCTTAAAGATGGAAATAGGAAAGGTTTTATACCTGATCATCAATCTGAACCAAAATGAGACAAAGAATCGTCTGAGCCCTCATCTCCATCTCCATTATCGTCCATTTGATCGCCATTCCAATAATCTCTAGAACTTCTCTCTTCCTCTGCATCACCCATATCTTGAGATAAAGAATTGTCTGAGCCCTCATCTCCATCTCCATTATCGTCCCTTTGATCGCCATTCCAATCATCTCTAGAACTTCTCTCTTCCTCTGCATCACCCATATCTTGATCACCCTCAGAATCAACACTAGAACTCTCAGCTTCCACAGAATCATCACCATAACCATCTTCATCTGAATGAGTCCCATCTTTATCGTTCTTACCATCTGCTTCATCCTTTCTGAATTCTTCAATTAGCTCCATCAGCTCATCAATGTAAGATGCAAAGGACTCATCATCTGTGGACCAGTCGCTTGACTCATCTTCTGATGGTTCAGGCTCCTCATCTTGATCCTCGGAGCATTCACTGTCGCAAAGGATGTAATCAGAAGCACTTTTCAAATCATCCCCTCTCTCTCTTTTCAACAACCACTTTTCAAATTTATGTTTCTCTTTCTGGGATTCGAATAGTGATTCTATCATTTCCTGTCTCTTCTTCTTCTTTGATTGAGCCTCAGCAACCTTCATCATCTCAAATTTTCTGTCTGCTTCAAAACCCTGCTTCAGTTTATCAAGATGAGCCTGTACAGCAAAAACATCAACCTCATTCATCTTGCTAATCATCTCTAAACATAACCCTAATTGTTTCCTTCTTTTCTCCTCTTCGATTTCTTCTTCTGTCATCGCAGCTTTCCCTTTCTCTGCTTCTGAAAATTTCTTGCTGTTAGCCATTAAAACCCTAGGATGATCTAAGAGGACTAATTTATTTGGTTACTGTTGGTTTTACTCCTCTTGATATATATTCGTTGAGTTTTAATCTCACCTGCAATTTAAGAGAGAGCTGTGCGAAAGGGGTGATGCTTTAATTGGCATTGGGAATTGATCCCATGTTGTTTTAGGTGTAAAACAATAAAGAGAATCTGAGGGGTAAAGTGTGAAGTGTGATGATGTAATAAAAGATTGTGATGAATTCGAGAGGTCAAGATCGAACAAGACTCGCCTAAACCAAGAAATGGCCGTTCGAGTATTGCTTCAGTTACAAGAAGAGGAAATAAGGTTGGTTTAGGGAGGGAAGCAGAGAAAGATGAGATCAGAGAATTGCTATGATTTTCTGTGATGTTGATGATTGAATTGCTAAAGAAGATTGGATATTCAGTTCTCACTAGATATTAAATGCTGAATGAGAAGAGTTAATCAATTATCGATGAGATTGATTGATTGAACTTGCACTGAATTAAACTGTTTGTTCTTGCTGGAGAACTTGTTGTTCTTTCCAAACTGGTCGAGTGACCTATTTATAGCAATAGAATTCCAACTGATCTCGTAAGAAGTGGAAGAGTGGGAGTGTGGAGTAAGTGGGGCAAGTCTTGCGCCTAATATTAGGGAAGAATGAACCGCCCACTTTCTCATCCCCTCTTTTCAGCAACGTTCACACGACTTAGCTTCTTTCCCGTTGAGTGATTGAGCCGTTGCAATCACACGTGCCGTAGACCGCCAAACCAAAACCCTAAAGAATATCCCCCCATGTAAATTACTTGATTCTCGTAAGATTTGTTAAGATTTGTTAAGTCAAAGATGACTAAGTGCAAGTCGTACCAATTACTGGTAAACTCAGGACTTTTGCATAAAGATAGAGATTAAGCGATAAGCTTGTGTATCTCTTTTAGGTTTGGTCTAAGGATTGAGCCGGGCAATCGCCATTTAAACCAATGAGATAAATCTAAGGGTTGAGCTAGCAACCGCCATTAGATAAGATAAGGTAAGTCTAAGGATTGAGCTATGCAATCGCCAATTAGACTGAGAGGATTTCAGCAACTCTCTGTGGCAATAGTCAAATAAGTACGACTTTCAGTTTGCCATAAATATGAGAAATTGGCTTGTGGCATGTAATGCACCAATTCTCTGAGTAATGAAGACATATGAATGTCTATAGGTCATAGCCATGAGCCATGATTAAGAATTGTAGCACTGATTTATAGAAGCAAGTCCATAATCAGGAAAAACAGACGAATGATGCTATCACAGCGTAGCCATCATCAAGAATGCATAAGCATTGCCAATACAAGACCTAAAGATAGGCCATGATAATCATAATAAGCCATGTTGCGTGGTATGATAATCTTATTGAGAAATTAGGTATAAGGCGCAAAGGATAAACCATAACATTTATGTTATTTTCAGATTTCTGGACAGTTTGCATGCTGTCCATTGGTAAAATCACCCAGGCCAGACCATATTAGATAAAATTCTGAATTTTTAGTATGTTGTAGGGAACTCACAGAGGAAAATATTTCGTGAAGGAAGCGCCCCATAATTCCTCACGGATTGGGCTGTAAAAATCACGCCATGAGGAAATACGTGAGCTGAACTGCCAGATTTCCGAACTTGATTAGGAAACTAGAGTATTATGGACTTAATAAAATCCATAATCCTCTAGGATTTGGATCAGTGGGACCCATAAGTAGAGGGGAGGCTAGAGAAGAATATATTCTAGTCCCAGGGGGGCAACTAGAGCCCGTGAGAGAAGAAAATACCATGGCTCTCCGTGAGCACAAGCAGGGGAAAACCGTAAGGCCCCCCAAGGTTTAGCCGCGCCCTGACTTTGGGCCTCCAAGATTTGGCCAAGGCAAAGTCATGGGGCTCCAAGATTAGGGCAAGCTAGAAGCACGGGCATCCAAGGCTAGGGCAGGGATTAGCCGTGGGCCTCCAAGGAGAAGGGGCGTGAAGCATTGGCGGGGGCTAAGCTAGGCCATAGGAAGATGGCCAAGGAGCTGGCGGGACTAGGCTTAGGCCACGAGAATGAAAGCCAAGGAATGATGGCCAAGGCTAATGGCGGGTTAAGCCAGGCCATGAAGCATATGGCGCGAGGTGTTGGCGGGGGCTAAGCTAGGCCAAGGAAGGTAGCATAAGGCATTGGCGGGGGCTAAGCTAGGCCATAGACCAAAGAATAACGGCCAAGGCTATGGCGGGTTAAGCTTAGGCCATGCAAGTGAAAGCCAAGGTGTTAGCGGGGTTAGGCTTAGGCCAAGAGGAAGATGGCCAAAGCTAAAGGCGGGCTAAGCTAGGCCAAGAGGAAGATGGCCAAAGCTAATGGCGGGCTAAGCTAGGCCACGAGAGTGAAAGCCAAGGTACTGGCGGGACTAGGCTTAGGCCATAGGCCAAAGGGAAGATGGCGTGTTGGCATCCAAGCTTGGCCAAGGGATGGCCGTGTGTCTCCAAGTATTGGTGACGTGAATTGCCTAGGTTTGGCTCGAGCATGAGCTAGGCTAATGCACATGCTTAGGTATTTTTATGTATAGGCTAGGGATATAGACCATGCTACTAGGCTAGGGTCGTGAGATATCAAAGTATGGCTAAATGCAACCAAAATACCTTATCCCTACTATAAAATAAATCCATACCTTGTCTCGAGCTATTCCAGGACGCCAGAAATTGATGTGAAATTACTCCTGTGACCTCCTCGCCAAAAACCACCATCAACATTAAGTCCCCTGCGCATCATGGAACCGTGAGTGTTCCACGGTGAGCATAGAGTTGATGGACCAGCCGCATCCGCATAGAAGCCTTAATCACGGACATGAAGCCCAAACTGGACCTTGTACTTTGGAGTACTCGCGTAAGCTTGACTTGTCATCTTATTCATGATTCTTTTGTGCAGCCAACTCCGCCTAATCAGAAGTTCGTTAGCGCCGTAACACAAGAGACCAATACTGAAACTGTATCTTTCGGTGTTGACCGTCTTCCGGGTGGAACATTATTTTCCCCAGCTAGTAGCAGCTCCGTGGTGACTCCTTCAAGTTCTAATCAAGTCCCCAATCCATTTCCAAAGGATTGGGTAACGGTAAGACTTCACTCTCTTTGCTACATTTTCACTTTTAGTAGAAAAGTAATTTCGAGTCACGTTACGAGAATGACCGTAGAATCTTCATCCGATGGCGGATTTCGATGGTTGACCCCAATTTAGAAAAAGGACTTCAGTAGCTTTCACCTCAAAGAAGAAAATCTGAATTTCACGCATTTTTTCTCGTTATTTTATGTGTCACAAAGTGACGCCACGTCCAGTAATGTCGCAGTCTGTACGCTGTTTAGTGGAAAAATCATTCCGGCTAGTAGGTTGCTCCAAAAATTAAGCCCTTTCAGCACGTGATAGAAAACATCCATACGAACAACTCTCGTGAAGGAAGTTTCTTCATATCTCTTACTGATTTGTACAGATTTTGAGTCTTTTGCTGTACTTCGTAAGAATTCAGACGTCAGAAAATTACTTCTTCAAGATAACGTCGTGAATCCTTTGATATATCTTCTTTCAATGACTTTTATTCTTTATTTGATGTAGGATGGACCTGCTCCAGACTTTGAGAATGCTTCATTCACTCCCTTTGGCCAAAGTTCACTCTTCGGTGGAGCAACTCCGAATGGCACAACTACGGAGCGAAATAAAAGTGGAGAAACAACAGGACCCAAATCCTCCGTAACACTTGATGCTACACAGGTTACTTTTGACAACTCTTTTAATTTGAAGTAAAATATTCCAGTATTTTATTCTCACCTTGTTTGCTCTTGCAGCCTTCTGGTGGTAATGAAGAGATTGAAGATAGTTACTTCGTCGATAAAAAGATCAGTGATGGCCAAAACCTCAGTAAGGATTTTGACAATGTCGCTGACGAAAATCCTCCCATTGCCGAGGTAAATTTGATCACCTTCTTATGCTAAGCTTTCATCATATAGCTTGAAACATATTATTAAACTTCTGCTTGATTTGAATCTTCTGTCAGCTCGTCAATAAAGAAACACAAGCCCACGAGAATATCAATGTTGCTGTCGTAAATGCTCCAATTAGGTGGATGCTTCGGGGGTTTCCTCATGCTGGTGTGATGTATAATCCTCCCCATGACACGACTCTCCCTGGTCATAAACTAGTGGGAGGATTTAATGTCCCAGAGAGACACGTCCCACTGTATGAAAAGATAGGGAATCGTTATGGTCACTTCGTCATTGCTGGAAGAAGTGTCTGCTTTCATACACTTATCGGCATTGTAACCGACCTTATGAGTATGATTTCAAAGATGAAGGCTACCCCGCTGAGAGATATGACTGACGAGGCATTGAATGAGGTAGGAGAGTTGATTGATACCCTAAAGACATTCGAACTCAATTTTCTTTGGCTTCAGGCGAGAATCCAATACGTTCGAACAAGGCGTGCTGCTGTTGGCAAATTCACCCATGATTTGGTGAAGCAGGAAGAGAGGAATCATGCTGCCATGACTGAGGAACTCCGTAAGTTAACTAAAGAGGTGAAGAAGAAGACTGCTCATATTGCTCTAATAAAGAAGGCAGTTGATGAAGGAGCGAGATCTTCATTAGATGGTTGTTTCTGAAGAGCTTCAGGAGCAAAACATTTTCTCAGTAGAATTTTATTTTGCTTTTATTTGGCTTTATGAACAAAGGGTTTGTAGGAATTGATGGTTTTGAACTCATAGGTTTTGAATTTGAATTTTTGAATGAAATTGTTAAAAGGCAAGAGATTGCTTGCACTTTTCTTTTGAAGGAATTGGAAAGTGAATCTTCATATCTTCTTGAGCCACTTGCCATTGATCACCATGTTTGAAGGCCGCTCATATATTGCGCTTATCATGTATCGCGCATCAGGCATGACTCGAGATATAACATAAGGTCCCTCCCAGTTTGGTGTGGACCCCGAAATAGAAGTTACTTTTCGGTTAGTGCGTCGCATAACCTTATCCCCTTCTTGAAAAGCAGCCTTAGGAACCCATGACATCTCAGGTGTCTTTCGCCTATAAGACCGTTGCTTTGCCCGAACCCACTTATTTGTAGTGGCCTTGATTTCCTCATGAGGCGCCTTAGAGGGTTTGATAGACTTGATGCAATCAAGTCCCCAAGTCGAAGAATTATCCAATCCTTGTGTAGGGACACGTTGGATAGGATTTTCATGAACTAAATAATTCTGAATAAAGTATTTCAAATCACTTTCACATACCTCTTTGAATATCACCAGAGTTTCAGATCCCACGCGGTACTCTAGTTTTCCCACACCGCAACTTTCTTGGTCAAACATGAACTCTTGGCCCTTGATGATTACAGGTGAGATTGTAGGTACAAATCTCTTCCCATGGAGCCAGGGACGCCCTAAGATCATGTCGTGCTCATCATCTTCTTTGATTACATGAAACTTGGCTTTGGTGCAAGCAGAGTCCACCTTCAGATCCAAAGTAACGTGACCATATATGTCTTGGAGATTTCCTTTTGAATCTTTCGTCACCGTGGGATAGTAGATGACATCCCGTCGAGAAATCCCAATTGCTTGAAGCGTTTTGATTGGAATTAAATTAACCATGACACCAGCATCAATTTGAACTTTCTTAAAATTTGTACCTTCGAGACGAGCAGAGATAATTGGTATCGGAACACGTTCTCCCGCCATCATCTCCGGTGTGACTTCGCCAGGCTTTGGCTGAACCTTTTCGGGTATAGGTAGTTCTTTGCCGGTAGCAATCCAGCTGAGGGCAGCGAAAATGTTGTTTCGCTGACTTCTAGAAAAATGTAAGAGCTCGCATAAATTCTCCATCAAATAATTAGCAGTTTGCTTAACAGATTCTCCGGAGATGGTGAAATTTCGAATGTTGGGTTGATGCTGACGTTGGTGTTGACGTTGAGGTTGGTGCTGAGGGAGTGGATTCTTATGTACACCCTCAGTCCCCAAGTTCAACTCTCCTGACTCGATCTTTTCGTTGAAGATTTGCTTGAGTCGATGACACTCGCTGGTGGGATGATTGACGAATCTATGAAAATGACAATACTTGGGATCAGTCATTTCTTGTGCCGTAGGCTCTCTCCGCACAGGAGGTTATTTGACAACACCATCTTGAATCCACGCTTCCAGGAGCTCTATCACTTCATCCATAGTACATGGGAAATCAGGAATCTTAGGGAATTCCCTTTGTTGTCGTGGTGCTTTTGGTGTAGGGGCATTAACTGGACCCGTGCCGGAGCTTGAGGTTGGGTTGGGGCCGCACGTTTCAATTGCGGGGCCTCAGGAGTAGGCGCCTTCCTCTTGACACCTTCAATGACAGCATGAACTGAGTGAAGAGAGTTATATTGCTTGTTGACAAGTCGTTTGCTGGCACGCGTTTCGCCACGACTTTCTTCGGCTAAGGCCTGGGCCTTTCTAGTAGTGCAGGTGCAGTAGTGGCGGATCGTTTGGCGGACTTATGGAGCTTGGTGAAATTGTCGATATCCAAATTCTCCAACAAGGCGCGATATACTGGTATCATTCCATTGATGCAAAG
>JAJJMA010113777.1:0-12720 GCA_023529015.1 Papaver nudicaule | reverse complement strand
TAGTTAATTGTGAAGGTAGCTAAGCCTTGTAACCACACTCATAATTAATGAAATACCAAGGATGTAAGCCTCCACCGTGAGGAAGAACCTTGTTAAAAAACATGCTTGTGTCTTGATTCCTTTACTTTTCTTGCATTTACTTATGTTTGATTGTCTTAGATTCTTGACTTTTCCTTAGATGAGTTTATGCTTAAGTGTTCTTGAGTAGATCTTCATCTAGGACCATTGGGTGTGATCTCAGAGATTTCTAGACTCACACTTGCGATCTTGCCATGTCTCTATTCTCACTGGATATGCAGCCTTAAAAAGTTGACACATTTGGAATCAGATCGTCACCCAATGACTTGATATTTAAGCTTTAGATTAATAAAAGTTAAGTAGAATATATGTAACATTACCCGCACCACTTCCTTTTCCAAGCCCTTTATTTTGATTTGTAGCTGTTCCAATTCCACCAATCTAACAACATAACTTGTTTGCCTAGAACGGGCTGACACTGGTCTGTGAGGGCATGACCATCAAAATGTAATGCAAATCAAGAAGAATTAAGCACAATTTTAATGATCCTCCCTGGTGTTTCTCTCCTTTATTCATTTTCCGTTTTTGTGTGTGGTCTTGTTCCAATCTCCGTGCCATCAAATACCGCCCCATTTGTGTTTCCTAGTTTTCCTGGCAACTAGTTTCTAGAATTAGGCAATGGTGACGCTAAAGGAGATTACTGTTCTAGTAAATATTCTGTTTACTCCAGTTAGTGAGTTGGATAGGTTTGTGCACACCAAAATATTATGGCTAGTGTATTAACATGTTGGATACGTTCTTCATTCACACTTTGGTTCTACGTACTCTTGGAGTCAATTGGCTAGTCTGGCGGCTGCCCAGACATGTTGCAGGATGAAGCAAGATTGAAGGAGGAACAGAGTGTCAGTTGAGTTGTCAGAACCTAAGATTTTCAAGTAAGCTTCATTTCCGGAACCACTTGGTGTAGAGGGTAGAGAAGAGAGAGAAGATGTAGAGCGTGATGTGGCACCACCACACCCTTAGATCTATAGGGGGTGCACCATTGGATTGTTTTGTAGACACCCACTAATTTTCTTCTCTCTCTATCAAAGTAATTTAAATCGGTAAAATCGGTAACTCGGTCGAACCCCTTGTAGCGATTCACGAAAACCTCGGGGGAGTTAATCGGAAAAAATCGGTTTGAAAAATCGGTTTTCAATTTAAGTTTTATATAACCTATAATTCCTATATTTTATCATATAACATAGATCAAATACTATTAAAATCAAATAAGTTTAAACATAGATCCAATTAAAGCTAAATAAGTTCAACATAGATCCAATCAAAGCTAAATAAGTTCAACATACAAGTTTGAAGCTCAAACAAAATAAAACATAAACATGTCTCACTCCAAATCAAATTCAAACCCTTCAATTTCATATTCATCAGTTGGACGAATTCCAATATTGCCTAGTCCAACATTATCATAAGCCACATCTTCATCATCTGCATCATCTTCCTCTTCCTCATGTGGACGTCGAACAGCACGCGCAGCCGCGGCATAGGATGCTGCACTTCTCCTAGTAACTGGTCCAGAGTCAACAACCATAACATCTCTAACTTCTTCCAGGGTAAGTACATCAACACCTAAAGTATACAACTCATCCACGTTGCTTGGGTCTAACCATTCGTCATCTTCATCACGTTCATCCAGAAAAATTGGCTTGGTAACAGCACCAACTTTGTATCTGTGGTAAAATCGGTAAAATCGGTAAAATCGGTGTATCATTTTGAAAAAAAATCGTCTTAAATCGCTAAAATCGGCCGAGTTAATCGCAAAAAATCAGAATCGGTGATTTTTCGTGAATCAGAGCGGTCAAGTCGCGATTCGCGATTAAGCGCGATTAAATCGGCCGATTTTAGCGATTTTAACTACTCTGCTCTCTATCTCTCTCCTCTCTACCTCTTTACATCAAGTGTGTTCGCTTCATTTTACGGATATGATCCATTTCTCAGCAGGCGAAATACCTATTCAAGCATGGAGAAATTTGGGTGGGAATATATCCCTGCATGCAAGTGCATCTCTTAAAATAAAAGTATGAAATACATCGCAAATTACAACCTAACAAACATCCAGTGAAGTTTTTATGTTTACCTTTGCATGTTACGTGTAGATAAGAGTAGAAATAAAAACTTTTGATTTCGGGCAGATACAGATTGATTTCAACAGATTTCGTTTAAGGAAAGAAAAGATGAGGGTGAGAGAGTCGGTCATCAAAGCACAAGCACGAGCGTATCCTTAATTTCTAGCCGAGATATATACTCCCTCCGTCCAAGTTTAATTGAGATAATCTTAGGTTTTACACAGGATTTAAAAAACTAGTAAGAGAAAAAAAAATATCCACAAATACCCCCCAATCCTATTAATTCACCTAAATATTAAAATCTTAGGTTTTAATTAAAATTTTGTAAAACTACATTTTTCTTCTACTTTTTAGGTGAATCATTATTACTTTTGTTTACCAAATATCTCTATATTTTGAAATATGTGAAGGTATTTTAGAGAGTTGGACCTTGCACATTTCTCAAACATAAATTCAGGTTTCTATACAAGGTTAAACTAGGAAAAACTAGGGGAAAATATGAAATGTCTCAACTAATTTTGGACAAAAAAAAAAACCCTATTATCTCAAGTAAACTTGGACAGAGGGAGTACAATTTAATGCAACTATTATGTTATAGTACTAAAATTCTGATCATTTTATTTATTACTTACTGATAGAGTACATGACGATGAGGATCTAAGAGAAGGCATAAAATTACTTAGTACGTTCCTAATATGATCAGATATGAATGGACCTTTGGTCTCACCCATCCAGCTTTTCTGTTCCTTGTGTTTTTTCTTACTTTCGCATCTTCCCGAGAAGATATCGTTGCAGTGAAATTCAGTGCAAGAGTCATGTGATCTAAATATGCCACACCTTCTATTCTCGCCATGACTGGAGCTTACCTTCCCAGATGCCATTGATGATGATGATACAGCAGCGATGACTAAAATAACAACTAGGAAAATCTTCATTGTTACCTTCATCATTATACTCTTGATGAGGGTTTTTATTGTTCGTGATATGTAAAAAACTTGTATATATAGAGTTGGATTCAATCCTGATTGGATGTTTCAACTAATTCCAACCTAAATTAAAATTCAGTCCGCGTGTTTTATCTACTCTACTTAACAAATAATTTACCTATAAATCACAATCTCTCATCCTTTTACCGATCGAACGAGTAGTTCACTGACAATCTCCTCTTGATTCTAATCGAACCTTCTCATAAGCGGCCCCAAATATTCTATGAAGAATGGTTACAATTTGGACATAAGTTTTTTTTTTGGAAAGTGAGGTTGGGGCACTAAATATTCTATGACACTGCCCCAAATATTTCCAATCGGCCCCAATGACGTGAGGTTTAGAAAGTTTTTTTTTTTTTTTTTGGCATAATTTTACTTCCTCTTGACTCTGTCCAAATCTGCAAAAACAATGTCTGATTAAACAAACATACAGTAAATCAAACTGATAATCAAACTGATCTGAACCACAGTAAATCTGATCTTCAACACAATATACCGCATAAATAAATAAACAAAGTTTTGTTTGGTTCTTCATAAGAACAAACAATAGTATTATTCGTATTTTGTCAGTTGGGCTGTGTCATGTACGTGCTCCTGATTTTTAGGAGTTTGTTTTGGTCAGACTAGTGGTCAAGCAAGCAAGTGGTCAAGTGTTGTTAGGAAGCGGCTAGAGGTGGCCCAAAAATCATTTACGGACCATGAGGTGGCATCACCCCTAACCATAGGATTAGCAGGGGGTCAGTTTTGTGTGGTGATAGATCTTATGGTGGGTTCCACACCATCTTTCTATATGGTCCATAAATGGGCGGCCCCTTTTGAACCGGATAAAGTGTTTTTTGGAGTTCGAATGTGTTTTCTTTAATTGTTTTGAAATGTTAGTTGTGCAGTTAAGTGGCACTAGTGGTACTAGTCATAGAGAGTTATTAGGGAGTCCAATTTTGTGCACACTCCCCTTAACCAGTGTCCCCATAACAAATGACTCTTATTGGTTGGTCTCCGTTAACAATATATTAAATTCAGTTTTTTTTATTTTTTTTAATAAAATTAAATCTAAAAAAGGAAAATACGATATATCATATTCTAAAATGATTCAAATCATGTTTATTTGTTCGGGAAATTGGATTTTTTTTCCTTCCAATGTATGATCAATAAAACAACATTCTTATTAGATAAATCTTAATATTTGATGATTTCACAAGGAAAAGTAATCCAAGATTGATTAATAATATATATCACAAGGAAAAGTAATCCGAAAATGAGTCGTACAACACCAGCACCACAAACCAAAACGATGTCTGTTGATCGGATTACTGATCTTTACTTGAAGCAACTACCCCTAGAAATACAACCATTCATATATCAAACTGGAGATGTTGAGCCAGATGGACATTGTGGCTACTGGGTTGTGGTTAAACAATTGAAGTTGTATAAGAAGAATGAGCTAGCACCATGAAAGTATGTGCGAGACGAAATGGTTAAGAACTTAAAGAAGTTGGAAAAAGTATATAAATCAGCGTGGGGTATCGAAGGTTTTAACAAGCTGATGACTAACATAGATTTTCCTACTCGCAGAGTTCTAAATATCTGAGGCATTTACAACGGTTGTGGTGTATTACAGTGAGAAGGGAAGCATGACTTTTGTGCCAAACCAGGTCAAACCATCCACTAAGGCAAAGAATAGAATCATTTTATAGGTTTGGTCAATAAAGATCATTACATTAGCCTACAGATGGAACCGAATGCACCGATTCCTCCGTATCCATCGTACTACTTTGCTGAAAAGATCTTGACGGCCTATGGAAAAGATCTTGAGCAAAAGGACATTTGAGTAGGAGGTGTTCAGCAGTTTCCGGGGTTTGTTTACAATTTGGACATAAGTTTTCATCTACCACATGAATTCTATGAAGAATGGTTAATGTTGGTAGACCTTCTTTTATAGCTTTCCACAAGAAAAGCTGAATTTTTGGTGGACACTAGAATTTCCATAGAAAAGAGGACTGAGGTAGGCTAGGAACAGAATTGTTGAGATTATGTGTTAGGTGTTGATAACCATAACTTGTCGATTAGTCTCCGGACCTTGTAAACGGCCACACAATCTTGTCATTTGCTTCCTCCGAAGGAATATGTATTCATTATTTTGGAAGCCATATCCTGTGGCAACAGGCTTAGTTTATCTCGGCACCATGATTTTGAAACTGGATCTATCAGATCTGCTACTTTTTGGAGTGAGCCCACTTGTGCCGAATCTAGCTGTTGACTATGGGGGATCCAATTAGCTTTAATGGGTATCGATTGGCCATTTCCAATTTTGTGAAAGGTTTGCTGCTTTAGGATCGGTATCAAGGTATTGATTTAATTCCAGATTGGACTAACTGAAGAAGGTAGGGTAATGTTATCCGAAAATATCGAGGCTTGTTTAATATATTTTTCCCGGCAAATAGTTGCCCATAACCATTTCAATCTTTGATGCAAATTCCAAGGTCGTTTCATAAGTAGGGCCTTATTGTGTTCCGCACTTCTTCTAATTCCCAACCCACCAAGTTTTTGGGGGTAAGGTTAATTTTTTCCATCCAAGGGTACACTACGCCACAGGGGCCTGTTTGTAACGCTTATAGACGTTGCGCAGAATTAAAGCAACGTCTATTAGCGTTGCGAATACGGCGTCACAAATTTTTCGTGACGTCTATTAACGTTGCTCTAATTAATTAAAGCAACGGAAGTTACGTTGCATCTTCCGTTGCACTTTTTTATTTAAAGCAACGTAAGTAACGTTGCCCTTTTTATTTAGAGCAACGTTTTCTGTAATTTAGGCAACGCCTATAAACGTTGCGGATTTTTTAATTAAAATTAAAAAAAAAAACAAATAAATAAATTCTGTATTTAAATTAAAAAATGTATTACAAATCTATACAAATACAAATACAAATACAAAAATCTATACAAATACAAAAATCTATTACAAATCTATACAAATACAAAAATCTATTATAAATCTAACAATCATCATAATGGTTGTTATACTCGGTGAAATTTAACACTTACCCTGCACTTCGCGCATAGGCACAAACTGCACAATGTCTCGTGTTGCCAACTGTCCAGTGCTACTCTGTAAGCGGTTGCCGTTGTCAGCATCCAGTATCTGCCAAACCATAAAAGTATAAGAAACATGAGAATCAAACTACTTAATCTTCGTCACATATCAACACTTGAGAACTAGCAGTTAATTGGAGAGCTTGATAGGAAGTTTATTTCTTACCTCCATATCTTTAAAGTCGGCGCCACCAACACCAATGATAAGAATTGACAAGGGTAAATCTGAAGCTCTAACCAAAGAATCTATGGTTTCTTGAAGATCTGTAACTACACCATCCTAAAAAGTAAAGCAACTCACAATCAGCTGAGAAATAAATTAGGTGGAACAAAAACTAATTCGGCCAAAAAATTCTGCTACTTACTGTGATGATAAGCAAGACAAAGTACTTTGTCTGGTTATGCAAGGACTCAGCAGCAATTTGTGCAGCTCTGTTTATAACTTTCCCGAACAAAGTAGGACCATGAAGAGAATAATTCTGCAAGGCACTTGAATAGGCAGACATGATACCGCTTACTCCTTCCACCTGTAACAACAATGTCAGAACATAGTGAGCAGAAGAAAAAATATGAAAAGGTAAAAGCTAACAGATAAGTGGCGCATTACAAGTTAGCTGAAGTTACCTCTTCGCTGGAGCTACCATTAAGATTAAAGCAATGAGACACAACATCATTAAAAAGAATGCTTACCTGTAAAATCAATGGCAACCATAAAGTTAAGCTCAAATCCACTAGAAATGTAGTCCAAGAAAGTATACTGTGTTTTCTCGATAAACTTATCCACAAAGTTTCAGCTGTATGTGGGTTCACCTGAAATAAAGAAACCCAGAGAATCAGTGCTTAACAAAGGGACAGACCTGCTCTTGAATCAAGACCATTTAGAATGATTTCACAATCTTATACAATGAGGAATAAGGCGATACGATATCAAACAAACACCCTTGATTTTCATATATTTGCAAAATGGTCCTCCAATGGTATTCATGAACCCTAAACCAAACAACATCAAACATACAGCAAAACCCACAGCAAGATTATAACTTTTACACACAGATCTACTAAACCATACATCAAAAACACCCCCAGAGAGCCAAAACATGAAATCAAACACTAGAAACACCAAAAACATGATAATAAAAACACCCCCAGAGAGCCAGAACATGAAATCAAGTCTCCTAATCTTAGCAGCCCCACGAACCCAAGCTACAGTATCACAAGGTGGTTCAGGCATGACAACTGATAGAGCAGTCCAAAGAAGGCCACAATATATACCAAAAGCTGACGTAAGATGAGCTGCAAGGCGGTAAGGGCTTACTCTTGGCTGCACATATTCAGAAGTAGGTTCCTACAAATACGGGTATAATTTGTTACTTCCACAAACTAACACTGATTAGCAAAAACACTTTAACTCTGGTCTGGATGATGCTTCTTACCTCTAATCTACTGTTAACCATCCACCAGCCAATAAATCCCTGCCCCGCACCAAGTGCAAAAAGAGCTGAGAGTCTCACACCAAGTTGGACAGTCATGTATCCTTTATGAAACTACATATTCATTTACTCCATTACTTGAAACACTCCCTGCAACAAGCATTGACATAATATCATTCAGCACAACAAGAACAAAATTATAGAACTCATAAACCATACTGCTTGGCCTAAAAAATGAATTAGGTTAGGCAGAAAACTCACTTGTGATGTTGTTCATGCACAATATGAGCTGCAGATTTAGCATCCATTTCTTGTTTTGGCTTCAATACAATTACAGCACCAACATCTTGTTTTGGCTTCAACATAATTCCAGTTTCTTGAACTTAAGGCTCACTTAGAACAATATCAAACAGTCAAATTAAGTTAGACACAGAAAAGAACTACATCACTTGGACACAAACGAAGAATCAAACATTGCAACATTGAATAGGACACAAAATCACCCTGAGACTGTAAGGCAAATGAAGACACCAGAACAATCTCACTTTTTAGTACAGGAACAACGACCACTTCACATTTCAAAACAATCAGTTAGCTGAACACACACTCACATCAGTCAACAAAGTTTACTTCCCTGAATCAGAAACAGAGAAATCAAATTCTCTATGCAACTCCATAACCCTAATTCCATGATTGTCTGGGTTTTATCAAAAAAAATTATCAATTCAAGCAAAACCCAGATGAATTTAAGCAAATTCAAGCAAAACCCAGATGAAATTAAGCAAATTCAAGCAAATTAATCAATGAAAAAGAACCCCAAATAAAAAAAAACTCATTTACAAATTTATGAAAAAAGATAGACAAGACATTTATGTAGCTAATAATCCCTAAAATCGAACATCCTTAGCAATAAAACAAAAGACTCAACGTCAGTTGCATCACAGGAAACTTACACCAACAGATCTACGAAAAATTTAAAGAAAGAAAAAAAATTAGATTCCAGAATCAAAAGACGAAACTAGGGTTTCATTGATATACTCATATCTTCGGACTGATTTAATCTTCAAAACTTAGGAAAATCAAAATCTTCAAAATCTGGTCGAGAGAAGAAAATCAAGGTTTCACAGATCCAGGATTTTATCAGAACTTAGGAACAATCAAAATCTTCAAAATCTTTAAGAGTTTATCAGGAATCTTTAAGAGTTTAGTTTATGAGAGGAAGGTTTCAGAAAGATCTCGACTTTGGTTTTTCTGAAGAAGGATAAATCAAGATCTCGGCTTTGGTTTTTCTGAACGAGAGAAGAAGAAAATAAAACGCTGAAGGAGGAGGAAAGGATAATGAGAAAAAAAAGAAGATAAATCGGATTATAAACTATGGAAATCTAATTTCCTGTAAAATGACATTTTAGCCCCTAAATGTACAACGTAAGTCAACGTTGGTCAATTAATTTAGAATAATTCCTATTTACAGCAACGTTAAAAAAAATTGCGCAACGTTATTTGACGTTGCCACGTGCGCAACGGCAATTAACGTTGCAGATGCGAAAAAAAAAAACGTTACAAATCAGGCCCTGTGGCGTAGTGGTATGAAGTTTCCTAGTGGAATTGTCATGTCCCCAAAAGAAATTCCTAGTTATTCTGTCTATTTTCCGATGCACATGTTTGGGTAATAGGTGTGTTTGCATGACATGGTTTGTGGTGGGTGTTAAGAAATTTTTAATGAGTACTAACCTTCCAGCCGGTGTAAGACATTTCGCTTGCCATCCTCTGGATTTCCTTGTCAATATTTCCAAAACAGGTGTGTAGATGTATGCCGAAGATCTTCCTTGTTTGAAATGTACTCCCAAATATAATGGGGGGACTGATGCTAACGGCATATCAAAAGTTTGTTGAAGTACTTGTTTCGAATGTTGATCAAGTTTTGGATGATGATTGATAACTGATTTGTCTTTGTTTACCATTTGACCCGCCGAGTTAGCATAGGCTGCTAGAGTTTGTTGAAGGTGATGACAACCATGCTGTGAGGATTTACAAGTGATGAGGAGATCATCAGCATACATTAGGTGTAGAATCGATGGCGCCTTTTGTGATATCTTTAAACCCCTGATCTTTCCTTCTCTTTCTTGTTTTGCCAAGTTTGATGAAAGGATCTCCGCACAGATAATCAATATATATGGTGATAGTGAATCACTGTTTGTACGGTGATAAATTCTCATACAAATCACGAATATTGAAGACGATGATGTAAAACATGCATAAACAGGAAAATAAATAAGACACAGATTTTACGTGGTCCGACACTGTTGTGCCTACATCCACGGGCTAATCCCCTTGGGGAGCGATATTTTATTAATTACCAGGATACAATGAATTTAGGGTTTTGGAGAGGAGGGGACATATTTCTAGGGTTGCCATCTTGTGGCTGATTTATGTGTGGAGGAATTGGGATGCCCTTCTTGGTTTCTGTCCCCTCTATATATACAGTTACAAATACGTATTCTGCCCTAATTATGAGATAAACTTCTTCTGCAAGTTACTTGGACTGCAAGGCTTCTGGAAACTTCTGGAACCTTCCTCTAGCTCACCAAAAGTGGGTCTGGACCAGTATGTGCAGAATAGTTGACTTGACCGACGGTTGACTTTGACTTTGACCGACCATGGCCGCCCACCTTGGCCGCCCACCATGGCCGCCCACCATGGCCGCCCTCCATGGCCGCCCACCATGGCCGCCCCACCTTGGCCGCCCACCATGGCCGCTCATCGCGGTCGTCTTTTTGTTGACTTCCCTCCATTGACTGTCGACAATACGTGCTGCTGGACTGGGCTGGCTGGATGCATTGCAGGTTGGACGCATGGCAGTCTGGTTAACTAGGTTGGCAGTTTGAGCTTACAGCTAGGTGGTCACCAAAAAGGGTAATTTGGTCCAAAAAGTGGCAATTTTAGCCTTGGTACAAACAATCACCTTGGCGAATTCCTCTGCTCGGCGATATATATCCATGAGGAGTGCCATTTACATTAATTGAATATGTTTCCGATGTAACACATTGCATAACATACTTGATAAACTCCCCAGGAAAACCCAACACAGAGAAAGACCTACGAATAAACCCCCAATCTAGGCTATCATAAGCCTTTCGAACATCCAACTTCAATGCAATCTTAGGATCTTTTTTCTGCGCAGATGTCCTAATATGGTGAAACAATTCCCCCGCAATAGCTATATTATCATGGATGGATTGTTGTGGGACAAAAGCACTTTGATACGGGCTTATCACAAACGGCAACAATGGCCTTAGCCTATTATCAATGATCTTGGTAATTACCTTATATGCCACATTACACAGCCCAATGGGTCTAAATTGTGACGGAGTTGAAGGATGATCTGTTTTGGGGATAAGGGTAATATTGGTGTGATTCGCCAACGGGTGCATGCTATTATTGTTAAAGAAGGATTTTACCATATCAATCAATTGCCGGTGAGTAATATTCCAGAACACCTTGAAAAACTTACTCGTAAATCCATCTGGTCCTGGGGCTTTTTCTGACCAATGGAGAAGAGGGTCGTTTTGATTTCTTCCTCAGTACCTTCCTGCATGAGCGCACTTGTTTGCAGATTTGTGATTCTGGGATTGATGTCAGTAAATAGATTATCATCTATTATTGTAGCTGGTGCTCTGTATTGATCAGTGAAGAAATCTATCAACTTCTGAGGAATTCGTTCCTTGCGCGTCACTCAATTTCCATCGGAGTCCTTAAGTTGTTGTATTGTATTAATTCCTCGGTGAATTGTTGCTTTAGTATGAAAAAAGGTAGTATTATTATCACCTGATTTCAGCCATTGTATCTGTGATCTTTGCCGCCAATATGTAGCATGACAATGGAGCAATGTCTTATGATCTCTTCTTAGTTCTCTTTCCTTTTCAACCCAGTACCGTAGTGTTTTTCCAACCTGTGTTGCACATTGGTGTTGCGCATGTTGGATTCTTGCCATTGATTCCTTAATCATAGTTGGAAGATGTCCAAATGTTGTTTTATTCCATTGTGTTAGCACCTGACCTGTGGTAATTAGTTTAACCTACAGGTCCACTTCCTGTTCTGGATCTGACTGTCGGCACCATGCTTCTTCAACTACCTATTTTATTTGTGGATGCGATAGCCATAAATGTTCAAACTTGTAGTTCTTTGCTCCCTGCCAATTTAACTCTTTTAATCTCATGAGTATTGGCGCATGGTCAGACTCTATTCTTGGTAGATGTGTAATTGCCGCATGAGGGTGCAATGTTCGCCATCTTTGTGTGCAAATAGCTCTGTCTAACCGTTCTATTATCAGATCAGTTCCTTGTTGGTTGTTCGTCCAAGTGAAAGGATCTCCTTGAAATCCTAAATCTAGGAAGCCCATTTCATTCCACATATTTAAGAAAAGATGTGTCTGTGCATAAGTCACTTGATGCCCGCCTTTCTTTTCAGATTGGTTTGTTATTTCATTGAAATCTCCAAGTAACAACCAAGGCATATATGTCTGAGCTAATATTCTGGAGAATTGATTCCAAAAGTCCTTCCTAGCTTCCGGATGAGACGGTCCATAAATACACGTACATAACCATGGTTGCGCTGGTTCCGGTGGTGTTACTAATGCATGGATATAACTCTATGAATGCATTCAGACTTGCACCTGCAGATTATCTGTCCACATCATACATAGACCTCCTCGACGTCCAATCTTGGGAACCGAAAAAAAGTCATGAAATCTCAAAGTTTGTGACACAAACTTCATATGTCTCGTAGTTACAATTGTCTCTGACAAGAACATCAAAGCCGGCTTGTGTGTTCTAACCAGACTCTTGAGATGTTGAAGCGTGGTGTCCTGATTGATACCCTGACAATTCCATGCCATTGTAGTCATTTGTTTTTATATAACTTTTTTTTTCCCAAACAACACCAAAAAAACAACTGAAGCCTAGTAACCGAGATTACCCAGCCCAACTGAGTTTTGGGCTTGGTACTTGGGCTTTCACAATCTCTTTAACTGCACACTAGTTTTTCCTTTCCACTGTGACTCGGATTGTTACCAAA
>JAJJMA010113751.1:0-20580 GCA_023529015.1 Papaver nudicaule | reverse complement strand
ATTGGCTTGGCCAACTCTTTGGAGGCCTGCGCCATTGGCTTGGCCAATTCTTTAGAGGCCTGCGCCATTATCTTGGCCAAAAGTATCGTTCCGTGTCAAGCAGGGGACTTAATGTAGATGGTGGATTTTTGAGCAAGGGTAAAAATGTCAAAACAAGATAGATACCCGAATCTACCAACAAGAATATTCTATGTGAAGCCTCATAATAGGGAACTATGAAGGTGCCGCCAGGATGTCACCTCGTCAGAGAGACATCACATCGTCAGAGAGGCATCACCTCGTCAGAGAGGCATCACCTTGACATAGAGGCGTCACCTTGACCAAGAGACGTTGCTGAGAGACGTCACCTTGACGAAGAGACATTGCTGAGAGACGTCGCCTCGACGCAGAGGCGTCTCCTTGATGAGGAGGCGTCACCTTGAGCAAGAAGGGCCAGAATCCAGGGTGTGAGTCAACCCACCGAAGATCGATAGCCCCACAGCACAAGCAGACCTAGTAGGTAACGTTCAGGAAAAGACTATTGCCCTTGGACGAGCTAGACCACTTACGAACGAGACATGATGAACATATGCAACCCTACCTTCATCCACAAGTCTGCTGTAAGTACAATTATGATTAAGTAATGATTATATTATTTGAGAATGACGTTCAAAACGATGATGTGATCTTCAAGGGTCCTAGTCGAACAACGATGATGTGATCTCTAAGGGTCCTAGTCGGATAAGTGATGACGTGATCTCTAAGGATCCTAGTCACAGGCAGATGATTCAACCTCATCAACAAGACTACACACATGCAGATGAGTCTACCTCGTCAACAAGCCTACACAGGCAGATGAGTCTACCTCGTCAACAAGCCTACACATTGCAGATGAGTCTACCTCGTCAACGAGCCTACACATGCTAGTGGCACTGATCCCCCATCTAGCCAGGATGCTTATCCTCTTATTTCACATACTGGCCCTATGTGAATGACAATGTGGCCTCTAAGGGTCCTAGTCAACCTGGACAGATAAGACTGAACTCATCAACAAGTCCCCACCTGGATAGATGTGTGCACCATTATCAACAAATCCTACATAGATAGATGAGTGTACTTTCATCAACAAATCCATACGCACAGGTGAGACTGAACTTACCAACAAGTGCACGCTACGCTACGCCGTCACATACTCTAGCCACAAGCTCGCTATAGGAGCATGCTAGGCAACTACTAAAATACACGAACTAGTCACATGCTCATTCAAGGGCCCACTAGTTAGTTCATATACGATTAGGGTTTTGTTTATATATCCCTACCTTCACGTGTTCACACTAGACTTACAGCTAGAGGAGGTTAACTGTATAGATAAGGTCTTCCTTGATGATCGTCGAGAATAGATTATCTAAACAAACCAGGGATAGGCTTTATCCTAGTTTTTCCCTAAGACTAGCTAGTCAAATACTAAAGTCTTATCTTTTAGCAAGAATAGTTATTCACGTGTTTAAAGACTAGTCAACTTATATGACTCATAGTCATCACCGCCTGTGGAAAGCTAGGTCAAGAGGTGTCCACCTCTCTAAGACAACTCAACTCGGCACGTCAACAACACGGTCCACGACTATATATTCGACCTCACGGTCAAATGAAACCAAGTGCAACTCATGGCACATACACGAAGGCAAGTTCGTCGCAATGGGGGGATATACTCAAGGGTTATGGTTTGGCGGTCTACGGCAAAGGAAAGAAGAATTAGTAAAGGGAAACGTGCGTTATTAACAATGATGGGGAATTCCTAGTCTTTCTCTGACAACCAAAGAGATTATTATATCCTCGCATCTCCAGATAAGCCCTAACCCTAGCACTAACTACGGCCAGGATGCTTATCCCCTTATTTCACATGCTGGCCCTATGTGAATGACGATGTGGCCTCTAAGGGTCCTAGTCAACCTGGACAGATGAGACTGAACTCATCAACAAGTCCCCACCTGGATAGATGTGTGCACCTTTTTCAACAAATCCTACATGGATAGATGAGTGTACTTTCATCAAAAAATCCACACGCACAGGTGAGACTGAACTTACCAACAAGTGCACGCTACGCTACGCCGTCACATACTCTAGCCACAAGCTCGCTATAGGAGCATGCTAGGCAACTACTGAAATACACGAACTACTCACATGCTCATTCATGGGCCCACTAGTTAGTTCATACAAGAGTGGGGTTTTGTATATATATCCTTACCTTCACGTGTTCACACTAGACTTGCAGCTAGAGGAGGTTAACAGTCTAGATAAGGTCTTTCTTGATGATCGTCGAGAATAGAATATCTAAACAAACCAGGGATAGCTTTATCCTAGTTTCTCCCTAAGACTAGCTAGTCAAATGCTAAAGTCTTATCTTTCCGCAAAAATAGTTATTCACGTGTTTAAAGACTAGTCAACTTATATGACTCATAATCATCACCGCCTGTGGAAAGCTTGGTCAAGAGGTTCTCACCTCTATAAGACAACCCAACTCGGCATGTCAATAACACGGTCCACGACTACATATTCGACCTCGACAGTCAAATGTGGTGATACTAATTTTCCCATATCATACATCAACTGATTAATAAATAAAGTAGTAACGACTACGATTAGATGAGTAGCCTCAGTCCTGCAACACCTAGGATATAACCACGGGGGTGGAGATATCACTAGAAGTATCTAAACTTTACTAGCGTTCTCAACCATCACAATGCGCCACAGAAGATGCCGAACGGAGTCTGCAGTTTCCCCAGCGTATGTTATATGATGGTATTGATTATCCTAACCACACAACATTATTCATTCCCAGTGCTATTAACGGGTAAGATAGCAAGTTCAATGAATCCTTTGTTGTTTTATGTTGAATGGTTAGATGATCTTCATGCGGGAGAGATCGAATCCCTTAGAACAATTTCACTAGTACACAAATGAGCATTTAAGACAGTTTTTTCATGGAGCCATGTGACAGTTGAATCAAGTGGCAATATGTCGTACAATAAACACTTCTGGGTGAATGTAGTGTCTGTATTCCCCCTTTATACGACGGTTTTGATTGCTTACAGGATCCTTGGCAAGGATTGAGCTATCAACCGTCGCAACTACTGACCACATTGTCACTCTCCTTTGTGTTTGTCATAGCCAGTGTCGAATGACAGTTGAATAGCAACGTGAAAGCAATTCGATAAATTCTTCAAGTGTCCATTTGCTCAGATATAAACTACGTTGTTGATTCATTAGCCTTCGGGAATCATAAAGGCACGTTGAGCTTGTGTTTGTCATTTTCAGTGTCGATCTACCAGTAGATACCAACGTCAAGATGTTCGATAATTTCTATGCGTGTCCACTGTTGGAGTTTTCATTTGACACTTACCAACTAGAGATTTCCTTGAGTGTCCATAGACAGCTCAATAGCCAATAGCCATACCAGGACAATAAGATGTAAGGTGCCAAAATATGGGTAGATTGCCACTTGAAGAAATAATTGTTTTCTCAGCGTGTCGGTTTTCATTCAACACTCTCCAATTCGAGATTATTGTTGGGTGTCCATAGCCGGCATCTGTAGCTACTCTAGGACAAAAATGATGTAAAGTGCCAAAATATGGGTTAGTAGACACTTGAAGAAATCAATTTTTACTCTGCGTGTCCAATGTGGAGGTTTCAGTTCGACACTCACCAATTCTACATACTTGTTGGTGTCCATAGCCAGCATCTATAGCCACTCGAGGACAATAAGAGTTGAGCTGCCTAAATATGGTTATATTGCCACGTGATCTATCTTATCTAAGGGTACATGACAAAAAAATGGACGGACCTCTGAACCGGGTCAGGGGCCCATGTCCGCGACCTAATATTTAGGTGCATGAACCAGGCTCAACCATCCGGGTAAGCCCTCAAGTCCATAAGATCATTTAGAACTTACACAGCAACGATGGGCTTAATTTAGGTTACAGCCCAAGATAAATCTGATAAGGCCTAGGATCTATCACAGACGTATTTTGCAGTTGGGCTTAACCTACACATTAACCATAGTCATCAGACCAATATGAGCGTGTTTGTCATGGAACTCTCATCTTCTGCAATGTTGTATTCTTTTTCGAAGGGGGTACATGCATTTGATTTTACAGACGTGTGTATTGGTTGCGTCCATTGAATGTCTATATAAATTTCAAGACATTCTAAGTGCCCCTATATAACTATGTTGTGATGGAAAAACGCATCTCTTGAAATTCCGTTACATTTTGGTAGAAAATGAGGAGTCTTTTCCCGAAAGGGTACAAGCATTTGCAGTTCTGCACCAATGCATTTGTCGACTGAACAGACGTGTATATTGGATGTCTATATAAGTTCAGTATTCTACACAATAATCCTAAATATCCTTATCCCATCATTCAACACTAACAACAATGGATAAATTACCAGAGGAATTAACTACAAAGATTTTAGTCCGTCTTCCTACAATAGAGAGTGTTTCTCACAACAAATTGGTATGCAAACAATGGAAGACCATCCTTGACGGAAAAAAAACTGGTCTACTTATCTCGGCTTCATCAGAGTACTATGGAGGAGATGATGTTACACACCTCTTCTACAGACAACTAGTACGAGAAGAAGACTACTCAACAATGGCGAACAATTTCAAAAATCACCCGGTTAGTGGAAGTAGCAAGTTTGCTTTAAACCCAATAGTTGGATCTTGCAACGGTCTTGTGTGTCTATATGATTTTCACTACTGCGCACAAGATCCTATATTACTTATGAATCCAGCAACAGGTGAGTCCCTCGTTCTTCCAGAAAGAGACTCGCGGCCACGTAGAGGACCACAAATTTATGGCAGAAATGTAATAGGAGGTTTCGGCTATTGTGAAGTTACAGATCAGTATAAGGTAATTAAAATTGATGCTGAAGGCTCAGTGGAAATATTCACTCTAGGCGACAAGAGGGGATGGAGGGTCATCACATAAGTACCGTATGTATTCATGGAATCTGGTTTATATGCAAATGGGTGTATTTTTTCGTTCGATCATTCTGACCACACTTATGGATCTGGAAACAGATTAATATCCTTCGATTTGCATCTGAGAAATTTCAGTTACATACGGAACCACCATACAATTAGGTCCCTGAAGAGTTTTATATGGATGATCACCCAGAAGCTGGAATGATGCTGTTTGGAAGTACTCTCTGCATTTACTGCAAACATAATGACTTTTCCAATGAAATGCTTAGGATTGATTTTTGGATCAAGAACAAGAATAAACATCCTGAGGTCACTTGGGAACGCGAGGCGAGCATTTTGTTGGAAAAGCCAGACATCATATGGCCAGCGTTTAGGCCGTTAGCCTTCGGAAGTCACGAGAACATCTTATTCAAGAACATCTTGTTATGGGACAGCCATCAATTATCTTGTTACAATACTGAAACTGGAACCTTGAAGGAAGTATGGTGGGGGCCTTTTCCTTGGCAAACACGCATAGGAATTATTCCTCACATGATGAGCAATCTCATTGAAAGATTTTGGAGGACAATCTGGGGGGCTCATTAATAAAGTACGTTTTTTGAAGGATTAATGCTACTCTTAAGGAAAATTATTACTTCAATATTATTTATGTTCTTATGTATTTCAGTTTGTATTTCTTTCTTTCCAACTGGTCATGGACGTTATTATTTGGGTTTTTTTTTTGATTGTTTACCGGTTGTTGCTATTTTCGATTACTATTATAGAATAACATAAAGTTTGATTAACAATTGGTCAGATATCTTTTTTTGATAAAAGAATTGATTTGATATCCCTCGTATTTAACTTATTGACCAAAAATGAAATAAATAACCATAACCATTAACTACAGACCTGTATCTTCCATATTGCCAGCAACAGCAAATTTGCACGTCATCTGGATAGGGGTGTCTCAGCATCCTCAAGTATTTGGTACATTTCTAAACATTCAGTAGCATCCGCTGAAATTCCCATTGGACATTCAGCACTTGTGCATTGTGCAGATCATTGTGGTGGGGTAAGGGAATTTCTCCGTGCTCAGTCCATACGGTATACTTTGGATCCATTCCCGTCAAGTATAAATAGCGTCGTACCTTTGTCACTCTGCGTCTGTAGCGGTTTAAACATTTCCGACATGGACATAAAATAACCGGTTCTTCTGTGTGCAGGATCGCATACTCTAGAAATGCCTCGACTCCATCTCGATAGGGCTTTTCCATTCTATCGGTGCCAATCCAAGATTTATCCATTACTCTAGGATCGTTTGTGAAATCACCCATAAATTATCAGCTACCTGGTCGGATCCGGAAATTGTCATCATCACCCATTTGCAAATTATAATAACAAATAATTCAATAGGTCAGAAGTGAAGATGAGAAAACGTGCAAACCTATTAGAATAAGTTCGGAAATGTAGATCTGCTACTAATAACATTCTGAGTTCATTTCGCACAGAGTAATAATATGTACAGAAAGATTATTCTACCTAGTTAACATGAATCTGAATGTTTCAGTTAAGCACCGAAAATCATTCATAAATCAAGAATCAGTAGAGTTGTAACCAACCATCCCAAAATTCAGATGCATAATCAGAACATACATATTAAAAACAAAGAGTGCATGAATATGAAACTATATTCATCTTTCACGGGCTATAATCACCAGAATTGAAAAATACAACCGAAAATCAGTTGCAAAAGAAGAGCTTGTTATGCTTGCAAGATGAAAAAAGTAAGTATATGTTTAGTTTTCCAGAGATATCAGAAGATTTAAGAATTACCCTAGATTTGCAAGACAAACCAAAATCAGTTGCAAAAGAAGAACTTGTTGTGCCTGGTAAATGAACAAAGAAAGTATTTGGTTAGTATTACAAGGATGATAGAAAATTCAAGACATGATAGTTGAAGACATCGGCGTGTAAGTTATCAGCCCAAGAGCTTCGCATGACTCTAGGGTTTCGGTAAACGAGGAAGGTAAAATAAAGTGCGCCATACTTGTAATTCTTGTTACCTACAGGGTTCAATTTCTTTTTTTCCTTCTTGGATTTTGGAGGACAATCTAGGGGCCTCAACAATACAATACGTTTCAAATTATTTGAATTTTTTTTATGGTTTTAAGTTTTGTGCGTGTAATACTTAGTAATATTCCTTCTCTTGTTAATTTTCGGGTATCCTTTATTTGGTTTTTATTTATTCATTCATGAAAGATTGCCTCCAGCATCTGCAGTCATTTTATTTACTGGGCCAACTGAATTATAGCCTTGCCTAATAGGAAATTATTTATTAAGAATGCAATGAAATAACATAGTTCAAGTTATTCAAAACAGAAGCTGAAATAAAACCTAGCATAGTAGATTGCCATAACCTAGTAACCCTAAAGTCGAAATAAAACCTAGCATAGTAAATTGCCTGCTTATTACCAACTACTAAAACAACTAAGATCAAATCTATAATGTCCTTAATGATGTTTTGATTATCTCTCGACAGTAAGATTGCATCCTTAATGATGGCCTGAATCTCCCTCGACAATAAGCTTGCTAAAATTGACATTTGAAAACGCCGACTCCCGTAATGGTAATGCGTTGTCTTCAAAAGGATCAAATCTATCCACTCCCTCCTTTAAAAACTCGTAACAATTCTCGTGCAAGAACTCTTCTCCTTCCAGATTTTTGTATTGCAAACGAGTATAAGTTTGCTGAAATCAAATGATTTATAGGTTAAATAGCATACATATATGCATATATATTTGAAAAAAGAAAAGAAAAAGAGGTTAAAACATAACACTAGTACACAAATGAGCATTTAAGACGGTTTTGTACAGTGTCCGTATGTATTCAGACACTTGCAAAAAAAATGGCCGGAGCGTGTCGAGTGTTGACGTGTTTTATATCCCTTATTGCTACTCTGGCTTTTGAGTGTCAGTATAAGGATTAACGGACATGGCCTTCCCAACCACCCGTCGCACAGTGATGCAAAATTTTCCCAATTCTAGTGGTAATACGGGTCTCATTAGACACTAGTAATCACTCAAACCGTCGTAAAGATCATCTAAAACACGCAATAATATCATTCTGAGTGTCCGTTGTATACCTTTCAGACTCCAGAAGTATTTTGAACCGTCGTAAAGATCATCTAAAACACGGGAAAATATCATTCTGAGTGTCAGTTGTATACCTTTCAGACTCCTGGTACCATTTGAACCGTCGTAAAAACCGTTCCTGGACACGCGAAATATAATTACAAGTGTCTATTCTATACACTTTCAGACTCTTAGGATAATTTGAACCGTCGTAAAAAAGCATATAAAAGACGCAAATATTAGTCTGAAGTGTCTATTCGATACCTTTCAGTCTCTTGGTATCCATTTGGGCCGTTGTAAAAATCATATAAAAGACGCAACATATTAGTCCCAAGTGTCTGTTTTGTACCTTTTAGACTCTTGGCGTCATTAATACCGTGGCTGCATGTTGATAACAAACACGCAAATGCAATATCCGAAGCATTTTTCCACCGTACGATGTCAAGAAACTGTTCTCTGATGATGGAACATCAGCCGTCCAGATACAAGCGTTCTCAGCCGTCAGAAAAGATGCATTTTCAACCATCCACGTGGTATTATCTGAGCCGTTATTGTCCTGGAAATATTTCGGATCTGGAGCCATACAAGTGTCGCTAGATCTGCGGGAGATGATGGAATTTTAGCCGTTTAGATTGATACCTCTGTAACCATCCACGTGGCTCGGTAAACGTTTTTTTACCAGTTCCCGGGTCGGGTGATAAGAATGGTTATTTACCGACACCAGCCGACCCGGACGGGTCATCCGGGCAATTAAATTTAATCTGGGAATTCATATTATTAATAATTATTGTTTGTTTAACTCTAGGAGTTTGCAAAAGAAAATATTACAGACCATGCATTTATCAACTAAAAACATTATTTCTTTAGTTTTTTGGATGGAGACTCCAAATGTTGTTCATCAGTTGCTTGTGATAGCGCCCTAGCGGCGTTCCTCGTATTCTTTGGTTGGCCGTCTGGAGTTGGATATACCCTGCGAGCCCTAGGCTTAGAAATCACTCTCAAATTCGGTATAGTGTTATGTTGTGTTCTCGCCCTGGTGTGTTTATCACCTGCTGTTTGACTGACTTCATGTTGATTAGCTTTTGGTTCCTCCACTGCTTGTGAGTCTTCCAGTAGTACCTCCGTCGAAGACATGACAACACTGGCTAGTGGTTGCGTCCGAGAAACTCCACCATTCACTGCCGTTACAACTTTGGCTGACGACTCTTCAGGCGTTTTAACATGGGATGATTGCTTCTCAGTCTTCTGTACCAAAAAAATTTGCGTAACATTTAGGATTCTAAAATAACAAAAACAGATTTACGTAAAAATCATGTTCCATTTATACTACCCAAGCAACTTACATCCATAGAGACATGCATTATTGGACAAGCAATGGTCTTTCCAAGAGCATCCTCTAAATTTTCAATACTTCCATTTCGCACCGTCAAAACGTAAGCAGGCATTAAAATTTCTTCAATGACGACATTGTGGCAAGGAACTTCGTCATCGTTGGCACGTAATGTATTTTTTCCCGTTGTTTTAAATGCTCTACCTCAAGCAACGAGGTTCGCCCTAGTACCTGACTCTCCTGACCAGACCTTGCATTTTATACCCTGCAGAAATATACACCATATGAACATCAACAGTAATATACTCAAGTGACTGTATATATAGAAAAAAAAATTACCCCTGTATGTTTCGCGGATTGAGATTCAGTAGTCTGAGAACCCGACTTTTGAAATTGTACCATTGCTTTCTCCTTGTTTTTCGTTAACTTCATTCCCTGAGAAACCAACGGTTGATCCTGTGCCTTTGTTGTCTCTTTGTGCTGCCCAGACTGAGACTCCTTTCTCCCAGAACCCAACTGTTGATCCAGTGGCTCTGGTTTGTCCTTGTGTTTCCTTAATTGAGACTTTGTTGTCTGAGAACCCGGTCGTTATTCATGTGCATTCACTATCTCATTGTGCTTCCCATATTGAAACTCCTTTCTCCCAGAACCCAACTGTTGATCCTGTGCCTCTAATTTGCCCTTGTGTTTCCTTTGTTGAGACTCCGTTATCTGAGAACCCGGCCATTGTTCATGTGCTTTCACCATCTCCCAGTGCTGCCCAGATTGAGACTCCTTTCTCTTCATGTTTTGCTCAGTTTTGAGATTCCTTTCTCTTCTTGTTGTTCTCAGAGCTTGATTTAGTTGTCTGCGTCAATACAATAATACATAGTATGTAATATTCTTGCAATATATATTCCTGAACCTAACTGGAATCCATTGGTCATGTGAAGACATATAAAAAAAGAAATCCACGACAAACAAGCCATACAGTAATACATAGTATGTAATATTCTTGCAAGATATATTCCCGAACCTAACTGGCCATTGGTCATGTGAAGACAATTAAAAAAAAGAAATCCACGACAAACAAGGCAAGCAACTAGCATTAGTTCTGATGACTATTTGAGATTTTGGCCAGTAGATGAAAGCGCCCTGCGCTTCTCCCAGATTATCACAACCCTTATCGGGTATGGGTAAACTGAGTTCATCATCTAACACTTCATTAACCTGCACTAAATAGCAAGTAATCTTCCGCGCCTTCCCCCCACCATCCTGAACAGTTTGCTCACTTTCCTGTGCGATGAAAGCCTCACCTCTAGCAACAATTTTTGTATTTCATTCAGAATATAGGTTGCACGACGTACTTTGCAGGTATGCATGGCATATGAAGAACATAATAGAAAACACCAAAACAATATAGATTTAAAGGATTGGAAAAGAAACATGTATTAACTGCTCCTAATAGCTTGTTTCTAGATTCCGCCATAGATGGAGTAGAATTAAACCCTTGAGGCAATAGAGACGCTAAGGACTTAGCGAGATTTCCCTGCTTTGGTCCAGCAGATTCTGAGCTTCCTCCTTTTTTTCTTTATGTGTGTACGTTTCAAAGTCTCGTTGAAAGATTTCCCAGCTGGCACTGTCTTGTCAGGAAGTGGATTTGAAACCTCCCCAGTATTAGATCCACCGGAAGGATTGCTCTCTACAAAAATTCCTTCGGAAGAGTTCAGGACACATAGAGTTGTATCCTGAAGTGTCGAAGTTGAACATTGATGGAGAATGCGCCAATCTAATAAAAAAGTAAATCCAGTCTCATAAAAACATTGTCTAGTCAATGAAGATACTCTTACCTTTGTTCTAGAATCTTTCAGTAAATTAGACAAAGACTCGGGTAAGGCAATTCCTTGGGAAAGAAACGCTGCTGCTGCCTCCTGCATCACTGTTTTCATCACCACTACTTCTTGATCCTTCTCTTTCAGCTGCAGCTTCAGTTGATCCTTCTCTTTCGAGGATTTCCTTGGTCGCTTGGAATCCCCCCAGTATCTGCCTTTAGTGACTCCGGAGCCAATCCCTCTGACACGCGTGCCTTTTTCTTTGCCCAAAGAAATTGTCAGGATATCCTTTCTCGGACCAACCTTTTCAACTCCCTCTTCGACATTCTTTTGCGCCGCAGCCTATGCACAATGCCGAGTGTTAAAAAAAAAGTGTAAACATCGCGCGTATACTTTAGTGAAAAACATGAGCAGTTGGAAGTTTTGTTTTACTTACAATTTTGGCCGCTACCTCCTTGAGTTCTTCGTCCCCATTTGGGATTTCTCCACCTACCTCGCGCGCCTTTGTCCACATAAAATGGCGATCGGGATATTGATCGCTGGTAATCACTTTGTCTTTGATCTAGTACTTGAAACAAACGTAAGGGTGTACCCGAAAACACGGATAATGATACCGACAGTAAAACATACATTATTTTCCAAAGATTCTTTTTTGTGTCAACAGTAGAATACAGTGTATAATATGAGTATTATGATATGAAAGAGGCTGCATGCATATATGAGACACAACTAGCATGGAAAATGAAACCGAAAATAAATTTACCAGTGTCTAACATGCCTGGTTTTGCGGTGTAAATCTAGACAGTGGACTTACCAATTTTTCTCTCAGGTAAATGTATCCTCCTCGTCCTAACCGGTGTGGAAACTTGGAGTGCGACTTGGCCTTTTTTGCCTTCTCAGATTTAGGCTTGCAGTGCAGATAAAAGACCTCATCAGTATATTAGACTAGAAAAATAACACAATATAAAACGACGATAAAAATACAGCAATGTGTAGTTATCTAACCTTGAATTCCTCGGACAGTCGATATTCCACGAACTTGGCCCATGATTCTTTGTCCACTATTTCTTTGTATTTTTGGGGAACTCTTTTCGCCAGGTTCTCCAACGGCTCTGTATCCATAAAGGGAACTATATATTGGTCAGCCAATTTCCTTCTGAAATCCCGGAGTCGCTCACCGAGATGAGTCATCGTTCTTCCCTTTCTGGAGTCGTCGACATCATAGTATTCTAAGGTTTCATTTAATGACATGTTAGTAACATTTAGACAACATAAATGATGAATAAAGATGTCAAACATTTGTGGTAGAAATGAGTAGATGCTTGCCTTTATTTTATCCCACATTTCATCTTTTGTCTCCTGTTTCACTTTCTTCCACTCTCACTCACGAAGTCCAACATGTCTCCTGACTACGTCGCCTAGGAAACTGCTGTATTCTGGTCTATAACCACCTATGGTTCTTTGATGCTCATCAAAGCTTAACTGATGTGGCTCCACATCACTATATAGATAAAAACTTTGATGCAGCTTAAACAATCTGGTCATTCCCCTAGATCTCTTTATTGCAGGCTTTACTTCTTCAAGATCCTCTAGAGTTTCAAAAGTTTCGAATTCTTCTATCACGAGTTCCTCTTCAGTAGGCATATCCTCTCCTTCAGATTCTGTGCTTTCATCACTATCATTTCTTTGATTTGCTTCACTAGATGACTCAGACTCACTTTCAGCATCCCCTTCGTGACCATGCGACTTTATTGACGCATCACTCTCGTCTTCTGACATAACCTAAACTGTGTACGTACAACGAAGGAATGAATATGAGCTTATATTCATTAACTTCTAACAGAGAGTTCACAAAACAATACATGTGTTGAACTACTTCAAATAGTATATGCTATTTATCTTTCAATTTCTTTTGTGCAATGAATTAAAATGCTGGCTTAGGTGAATATCTAGAATAGTATTGGTAGGTATGTTGAGAAGTAAACCATGGTAACAACGAAATGGATAATTCAACCAAATAGTAACTAAACCTAACAGCGAAAGCACCACATGTACAACACAGGTAGGCTTATATTGGAAAAACATTAGCTAAACCTAACAACAAAAGCAACATGTTCCTATTTTCCATTCTAAGAAACACAATAAAAGAACACAAAAACAAACTGTTCACGATGCATGTACCTCAAGGCTAAAACGAACACACCTAAATGGCATTAAGAAAAAAAAAATATAACAAAGTAAACCCAGGTTGAAAACAACCCATGATTAAACTAGTAAAACAACCCTTGAAAACTAACATTTGTTCTAATTTCTACGGTATCAATAAAACAAAGATACTAAAATCACTTGTATTCAACTGGGAACAAGAAAAAATAATAATACCATATGCCATAATTTCAATTGGTCCTGCCTTTCTAGATACTCAGTACTTCATCAAAACATATATAAAACCCATTGAATCATTGATGCATATATGTTAACCCAAGAACAACACAGATTGAAAACAACCTATGATTATCAGTTACTTGTGAAAACAAAAAAGAAAGAAAAATAAAACAGATTCATCTTCAATAAATATTAAAATCAACATGATATGAAACATGACTTGTATTGAATCGAGAATGGTTTAAAGACATAATACCAGTACAGAACCAGCCGGAGAAAGAGATGAATCGCAGTGAAGAAGATGAGTTAGTAGTAGACTTATGGTTTTAAGGAAACAATAAATCTGCCCCTCCAGAAAAAATAAAAAGATAAATGCAGTTCTAATAACCGAATGGAAGAGAAAATAAAATTTAACTTCAAATTGGAGCCAAAATAACAGGAGGGAATAATCCCGCTCTGAGAATTTTCGTCTGATTTTCATCCCGCCAAAAAAAGTTTTTGGTGGAAATTTTGGGGGGTTTTGATCTTCAAAATTGTTAAGAGAAAAATTCTAGATTTCGTGTAACTAACATGGTAAGTTTCCAGAAAATTTTAGACTCTCTGGAAGAATATTGGTTGGTTATCTTCATTATATCTCGGAAATTAGTTTCTGAAATACGGAAATATATTTCCGTATATATTTTTAGCAAGAAATTATGAGTAAGGAGGATCATAGGAATTTTGAATTTTTGGTTCGTAACTGCAAGACATGTGAAATGGACACACCGACAAGGTCCAATAGTCATGAAGGCGAATGCCAATGTGACATACATGCTGGGCCGAAAATCAGAAAACATGCAAGCCCAAGTAGTTGCCAATGATCCTTAACTAACAACGGTTATATTCCCAACCGGCGGCGTCATATGTGTACCAAGCTTTGGAATATCAAGGGATTTGAAGTCTAACACATGTTTTAGTCCATTTCTTCTCAACTGTTGTGACGTTCCAATGATCCTTAATTAAATGGCAACGCGTATTCCCGACCGACAGCCTCACATGTTTGCCAAATCCATATAAGACTTCCACCACCACCAGCATTGGATTCTACGTATCACTAGTCTTTTATCAATTAGAAGAAAGAAACCTTTCACCATTCACCAGCAACGCCAAAAAATGGATTATTTGCACACACAATTGGTTACCGAGATATTCACTTGCCTTCCAACTACACAGAGTATTTTAGAGAGCAAACTGGTATGCATAAAATGGAACGAATTGCTAAAAAAAAAAGGATTGGTCTCCTGTTCAGTGCGATGCCAAACAGAGGCCAAAATTTTACATTTGAGAACGGGGATATTACGCAAATGTTCTACACAGAACATTTTTCGGAGAATGAGTTCAGCATAATCACTGCCCCAAAGATTGACCCAAACAGTGGAGTCCATAAACATACTTTCCAAATGGTAGGGTCTTGCAACGGATTGGTGTGTCTATATGTTTTGCACGACCAAGTACGAGATCCAATTTATATGTGTATGAGGCCCCCAGAGTTGGGATGATTTTATATCAAAACAGTTTCTGTGTTTACTATGTACATCATCGGGAGAATGAAGTTCGTATAGATTTTTGGTTGCTGACCAACGCTAATACTTGGAACTTAGAGAAGAGCATTATACTACCCTGGCCGCAGTCATCCTGGACACGATATGTACCTCTCGCCTTTGGAGGTAAACGTAAAATTGAGAAAATTCTACTGAGGGATGGGCAACGTCTATTGTGCCACAATATATCCACCGATAATTTAGAGGAAATCCACGGAAATGTCCCATCGCAAACAGAAATTGTCGTTACTCCTCACATGATGAGCCAAGTGTCGTTGTTGCCTTTTGGAGGAAATTCGGGTGGACCGCGTTGTACTTTAATGTTCTAGTACCTATGTAACGTTATACTTAGTCGAACATATATATTTTTTGTGTATATGGGGTACTATCTAACGTAATATTAAGAGGAACATTTTTGTTTTGTCTCTGTATGAGCTATGAGGTACTGCATGGAGTATTTTACAATGACAGAACATAGGTCGACGAGTACTTTACTGTTCTTCATCTTCTTAACTGTGTCTGCTATTGATCTTCGTGATCCTGTAATTTGTATATCTTCATTTATCAAGCTAGTAAAACCCTCCAACAATCATATATTGCTAAATAGTGAACTTTGAGCGAGCAATACTGGATGACGTTGTTGCCAAAAGCCAAGATGACCTGTTAAGATTAGAACTGTGCCATAATGAATGCATTTTGGTGATAAAGCAAGTATTAACTATTGATACTTATTAGTCGGTATTAAGCCACATTGGATTCCATTGGCTTAACTCGGATCTAAGAGTTTGCAAAAGAAAGTAATACAGACCATATATTGTCTTAAAAATAAACTACCGGAAAAAAATCATCTAAGAAGATAATTTCTTTAGCTCTTTGCATAGTGTCTCCGTATATGAGTAAATGCCTTGAGTGACTCCGGAGTCGATCCCTCTGACACATCAATCTTTTTCTTTGCCTGACACAAAGGTCTTGTCTCGGACCAACCTTTTCAACTCCCTCCTAGGTCGCACGCGACGCGTCTCACCCTATGCACAATTTCAAGGTAAAACATGTGTTATATTCCGACTTTAATATCACGCATTTATTTTAAACCAAAAACATGAGCAGTGGGAAGTTTCGCTTGCCCTACTTCCTTGAGTTTGATTTAAGGATGAAAAACACACGCAAGGATGAAAACACAGCAGTATAGTTATCTAACCTTGGATTCATCTGACAGTCGATATTCCACAAACTTTGCCCACTACAAAAATAGCGAGCATTAGTGACGCCCCAAATCCGTAGCAATTGAGAAAATATCCGTGGCAAAAAATAGTTTGCCACGGCTTGACCACCGTCACAAATACTCCTGTGGCTAATAGTATTTGCCACGATAGCAGCCACGGTTTCTCTGTCGTCACTAATAGTACATAATCATTTACGACGGACTCTAATCGTGGCTAATTAGTGGTGGAGATTCACACATATGTAGTTATTAACCACGTGTTTTGACATGGTTATTACATCATGATCATTTGCCACAGATTACATTGTTTGCTGGCGTGCCAACATGCACAATAAATCTATGAAATACCTACTTTTTAGTTAGTAATACAGTAGCTAAAGAGCAGACAAAAGATCAAGACAATTCATTCAATATAAAAGAACAAATATCACAAGGTTGTTCGATTGATTACACTCAACAAAGAAAAATAAAATCAAGTACTGCAGTACTTCAAAGTGCAGTAAATTCAGTAGAACATGCAAAAAAAATATAAAAAAATATAAAAGATGGTTGCAGTAAATCTACTTCCAAAGTTACTCTACATCTTCTGAAATAATCTTGAACTTTAAATCTTTTAAAGATACCTGCAATCAACATGAAAGAAAAAAGTTTGACATCAATGACAAATAACATAGAAGAATCTACTGTACATAACCCATCTTCTTGCTCATAAACAATAATCGAATTGAGAGTGAACTTAAATTTGAAATCATATACTGTTAATAATAATAAAAAAAACTAATTAATTATATTCACGAAGAACGTCGCCATCAGTCATCACTTGCCAACATGTCCTGATCTAGGGCTCTCGTAGTATGTTTAGTAGCACATATCATACATTCATAAAGTTGCTACTCATGCCATAAAGGGTCAACTAATAGATTCATCCATGATCATCAAAACACGATAAATCTTATTCAAGAACAAGTAGCTAGCAGTAGAAATAGACAACATCATGCCCTCTTAACTTTTCAGAATAGTTTAACATTTAATTTAGTGATTCAATTGTTAGTAATGGTTGTAGATTACCTTGCAATATCATAATTCGATGGTCGTGCCCTACAAAATGAAATGCAACTACGAAAGCTTATGATTGTAAATGGAACACTGACAAGAGAATAATATGGATATGTTGTTACATACCCGAACAGCTAGTAATAGCAATAGTGCATTTTTTTTTTGTGATTCCTCATTAGCCTTTTTCATCTCCTCAACAACTCCATCTGAAGATGTTCTTGCATATTGTTCTGCATATCAACTTGAGCATCGATAACTTCTTTTGGACAACTAACTCTGTTTGTGCAACATACTTTTCTCATTGTAATGCTTCCCCATCATTTTATGCTTGTATTCCTTCTATCTTTCATGGATTTTCTCCTGCACCTAGACGTTAATTTCATAAGAATAATCAAAACTACAGTTTCTCCTCGACCAAAACGTTGATTTCATCAGTAAAAATACACTAAGATAATCATCAATCAAAATTTAGTCCTCAATTACACAACTGATGTATCAGTTAAGCAAATTCTCTTTACCTTAAGTTTTTCAACTGCTTCTTCACCTTATCTCGCATTTGAAACCAGTCATGAATGTCGAAAGGGAAAATTTCTCCATTTGTGCTAGTTTTCCACTGTAAACCGAGATATTACTTGCGTTCGGACTGGCGAAATCCCAGTGGTACTTTCTCGCCTTTTCACAGCTTGGCAAGGGAGTTTAATTTAGCATCTCCTCTTATTTTGCCACCTGGTCTTCCCCACAAGATAATCTGAAATACGCATAGAAAAAAAGGGAAAAATGAACAAGTGAAAACAGAAGTCTTAGCATACACCCAACATTGTAGATAACTGGGTCTAAGTGCACAAACTGTTTGTTAGAAAACCAAACAGGTATTGTTCCTACTGACCATTTAACTTCTGATCGATTGCAGTTTGGCACACTCCTCCTATATCAGTAATATGTTTTGCAAGAATTACATCTTTAATTAGCACATATCTATTGTCAGAATAACAATCTTGATACTAATAGTTTTTTTTTTTATAGATTAGATAACTCACTAGGTTCCGATTTTAGAATTTAAACTCAAAATCAGGAAACATCCACGATTCAGTTCAGAATGTATAAGAAGCCAAAAAAACCTAAACAGATTTGATGTTAAGGCAAGAACCTTTAATTGGTATTTTAAAACAAAACTCAAACTTTAGATCTAAAGGAAACTCAAAACATATGACATTCGTACCAGGATATCAAAGGAACGAGTAGTCAAATTTCTTACCAGCCTGCGGAGATACAATCTGAGCACAAAATCGATGAAGTCTTGTAGAGAAGGAAGAAATTGATGGATTTTATTCCAAATCTGATTCAGTATCAGAAAATGATTCCAATTAAATAAGATAAAACTGTTAACCAGTTCAAGATCGATATACAATAATTAGATCGATTATAAAACCCTAGTTTCATAAAATTTCAAAACAAAAACTAGATCTATAGAAACCCCTACTTACTTGAAATATAGCCTTCTCTGTGTGGGAATTTCACAGTACTATTTTTTTTTCTTCTAGCATACATAATCGTAGGAGAACGAGGGAAGAAGAGAGTTGAGGGGAACTGGGGAGTTATTTCTCCACGACTTAGGTTTAGGAGAATTGGCCCACTATGTCGTGACTAGAGTTCAGTTGGCAGAGTCATAACATATAAAACTGAAAGCGTGGCAAGTGCCATCAGGCCGTAGCAAATGAATGATCTATTGCCACACGTATAAATGAGGGCGTGGCAATATGTTATCAATAGCCATGGATATACGAATCCGTGGCAATAGGGTCGTGGCAAAAAATCATTATTTTTGTAGTGGCCCATGATTCTCTGTCCACTATGGTTTTGTATTTTTTGGGAACTGTTCGTGTCAGGTTCTTCTTATGCAGATTGGGAACTATATACTTGTCGGCTAATTCCCTTCTAAAATCTCGCAGCTTTACGGCGAGATGCTTCATCGTTTCTTCCCTTTTGGACTCATCGATGTCATAACACTTCTACGGTAATATTAAAAATGGCATGTGAGATATAAGTACAAAACATACATGATGAATAAAGATGGCAAGAAAGATAAATTTGGTTGTATGAATCAGTAGTTGCTTGCCTGTATCTTGTCCCACATGGTATCCTTTGCCTCCTGGGGAACATGCTTCCATTCTAGTACTCGAACTCCAACTTCTCTCCTGACCAGGTTGCCCAGGAACCTATTGAATTCTGGTCTACAACCACTTGAGGTTTTTTTAATCTCATAGCAGCTTAGTACATGTTTCCCATTTTCATCCGAGTGTTCTTCGTGCTCAACAAGCATATAGTCGAAAAAGTCCTCCGAGTGTTCTTCTTCCTCGACAAGCACAACGTCGGAATAGTCCTCCGTGCCTTCTTGGTCATCGACAAGAATTTCGTCGATAAAGTCCTCCGAGCAACAAAGGGTTAAAATATGAGCTTATGTTGATTAAGTTTTAACCGAGCAATCACAACAAAACAATATATTTGCTGAAATTCTTGCAACAATTAAAAAACAAATTTTGGATGTAACAGGTTTATATGAAAATGAAATATGAATAGCATGTCTGAAACCTATTATTACATTCTAAATAAACATAAACGCGACCCCAGAAAATATATATATATACTAGCATCACTTGTATTCATTCGGGAACGTGTAGAAGAATTAATACCATACGCGCCCTAGCTAATTAGCATTGGTCCTGCCTTTCTAGATACTCAGTACTTCATCAGAACATATGTAAAAGACCATGACTCATACAACTTAACCCTAGAGCAGCATTTTGACACGACAACCCGGATTGAAAAACAACATATGATTATCAGTTACTTGTCAAGAAAAAGAAAAAACAAACTGATTTTTTCCTTCAAATAAATATTAAAACCAACATGTATATATACTGCAACATGATACTATAAAACATGACTTGTATTGAATCGAGAAAGGGTTAAAGAGATAATAATACCAGTGTAAGAACCGGCCAGAGAAAAGTGATGAATCCCTGTGAAGATGAGTTGAGAGCAGATTTGTTGTTTCCGAAAAGATAAATCGGGTTTTAAAGTAAAACATAACTTTAAAATGGAGCCAAAACACCAGGC
>JAJJMA010113739.1:28183-40744 GCA_023529015.1 Papaver nudicaule | reverse complement strand
GTGTATAATAAGGTACTCTTGAGTAGGTGTTTTAAGGCACCTATCAATACTCCACTTGCTATGATACACTGTGATGTATGGGGCCCTGCACCAGTGTCATCCAATCTTGGTTATAGATATTACATTCTGTTTGTAGATGATTTTAGCAAGTATAATTGGATTTATCCCATGAAACATAAGTCAGAAAGTGTTAATTGTTTTACTTTGTTCAAATCTTTAATGGAAAATCAACTGAATGTAAAGATCAAAGTTTTTCAATGTGATGGAGCTTTTGAGTTAACTAAAGGTCCAATGAGAGAATTTCTTGATCAGTCAGGTATTGCAGTCAGAATTTCATGTCCTTTTCTACACCAACAAAATGGTGCTGCTGAGAGAAAACATAGGATGATTACTGAACTTGGCAATACTTTAGCTTTTAATGCCTCATTACCTAAGAAATTATGGCTTGAATCCTTCATGACAGCAGTCTACTTAATCAACAGACTACCAAGCAGAGTTATTGGTTATAAGTCTCCATATGAAATGCTATTTCTAAGAAAACCAGCTTACTCTCATCTCAGAGTGTTTGGGTGTCTTTGCTTTCCTAATCTTACAGCTTATAGGAAAGACAAGCTCAGTCCCAAATCAACACCTTGTGTGTTCATTGGTTATAGTCTGCAACATAAGGGCTACAGATGTTTTGATCCAGCTACAAACAAGGTGTTTACAACAGCTCATGTAGTCTTTGATGAAACTAAGATGCCATTCTCTGACAATATTTCAGCCTCAGATTTATTCATATCTTTTATAGATGACAGTTCATTTCCTGCTGATGTTTCTGAAGATAGTACATCCTCTCCTCCTGCTGACAAAGTGGTTGCTGATCCTTTATCTTCTTCTGCTGCTGATGAACATTCTTCATCAGAGGTTCCATCTGCAGTACCCTCTCCTGTTGTTGTTGAGACACTACCAAAGGACATTCCTTCTTCACACATCCAAACAAGGTCAAAGTCAGGTATTAAGACTACTAAATCTCTTCCAAAGGATTTTGTTGCTAATACTCATGTCAAACATCCTATTTATGTTGCCTTCACTACTTTACTCACAAAATCTGAAGATCCAAAAGATTTTAAGACTGCTATTAAGGAACACAAATGGATCAAATCTATGGATCAGGAATATGATGCTCTCTATTCTAATGGTACTTGGATTCTTGTTCCTTATGAACCATGGATGAATGTTTTGGGATGTAAGTGGGTCTATAAGACTAAACATCATTCAGATGGTTCATTTGAGAGAAATAAAGCCAGGTTAGTGGCAAAAGGTTTTCACCAAATATATGGCTTGGATTTTGAAGAAACTTTCAGTCCTGTAGTCAAGGCAACTACAATTAGAAGTGTGCTCAGTCTTGCTCTCTCTAATAACTGGTCCATTAAGCAGTTAGATGTCTCTAATGCTAATCTGCATGGCTATCTTTCTGAGGATGTTTATATAGAGCAACCACCAGACTATGTGTCTAAGGAGCATCCAAATTATGTTTGTAAACTTCAAAAATCCTTATATGGGCTGAAACAAGCTCCTAGAGCTTGGTATGAAAGGTTTAGCTCTTTTCTTCTACAACAGGGATTTAAGAATTCAGTGTGTGACACCTCAATGTTCTACTACACCAAAGAAGAAGACAGGATGATTCTGTTGGTGTATGTTGATGATATTATTCTAGTTGGTTCTTCAGACACACTTGTTAATTCTCTTATTCAATCTCTTCAGGCTGAATTTCCTATGAAGGATCTGGGTACTCTCAACTATTTTTTGGGCATTGAAGCTGTGTTTGGTACTGACACTTTTCTTCTTACTCAGAACAAATACACACTAGAGCTACTTCAAAAGCATGATATGCTTCTTGCTAAACCTTGTAAGTCACCAGTAGCATCAGGAAAAAAGGCTTCTTTATATGATGGTACTGTTCTGTCAGATGCTTCTTCCTACAGAAAAATTGTTGGTGGTTTACAGTACCTCACTCTTACTAGACCTGATATTAGTTATGCAGTCAACTATTGCTCTCAGTTTATGCACTCACCTACTGATGTTCATCTTCAGTTGGCTAAGAGGATTCTGAGATATTTGAAAGGTACTTTAGGCTCTGGTGTTACTCTGAGAAAAGGCAATTGTTCTGAGATTGTGGCTTATTGTGATAGTGACTGGGCAGGGTGTCCTGACACAAGAAAATCCACTGCTGGTTTCTGTGTATTTGTTGGGGGAAATCTGGTTTCTTGGTCTTCCAAGAAACAACCAACAATCTCTAAGTCCTCTACTGAAGCAGAGTACAAAGCCCTGTCAGTTACAGCTGCTGAAGTGTGTTGGCTCTCTTATTTGTTTGAAGAGTTGGGAGTAAAGCTGCAACTTCCCATTTTCCTCTATTGTGATAACATTGGTGCTGGTAGTATTGCAGCTAATCCTATTTGTCATGCTCGTATGAAACATATCGAGGTTGATTATCACAGTGTTAGAGATCTTGTTACTACTGGATTTTTGAAGGTTCGTTATGTTCCTACTGCTCATCAGGTTGCAGATCTCTTCACTAAGGGTCTCTCTAAGGATCAATTTCAGTTTCTGGTGCGCAAACTTGTGTATCTTTGCTACTCAAAGGATTCATCAGTTTGAAGGGGACTGTTGAGACCTATGTTACACGTGTACTGAACAGGCTGGTACAGGCTGTTATTCTGTTATTTTCTGTTGTCAGTCTTCTCTCTTTCATTTGCTATCTTCTTTGTTTAAATACTTGTGTCTGTCCTGTAATGTGTTATCACTTTCGACTATCAATCAATACATTTACTTTTCTCTCTCTGCATTACCATATCTGACAGTTGATCATACATGTAGTAAGCAGTGTATTGATTAACTCCTAAAAAATCCATCGAGCCTTTCACCATTTTAACTTCCGACTGCGTGAACTTGGGTAGTCTCTCTGCCACAATTCTTTGCATTGACTTTGGGTACTCTCCATACACGATTGGATGAAGAAACCACCCAAGATAAAAGTCTCTTGCTCTCTGAGCAGCTCGGATCGGCTTTCGAGTCTGTAAGAGGTTCATACCACACAAAATCCAAGAGAATTCCTATCCTTCCTTTTTGTCTTTCCTGATACTTTTGGCGGTACCTCTGAACTGCAGCCGCGTGAGACAATATGAGATGATGAGCTACAATGTACGGTTCAGTCGAGGAATTCCCCTGTGTGCAGTTTCCAAATGGCTTAGAACATCTCGCAGGAGCAAAGAATCCATTGTCGTACCCCAAGGCAGCAGCGACTCTAGGTTCATTGAATGTCATCCAATTTTTCACTCTATCACCAAATGTCTTGAAACAGAAATCAGCAAAATCTGCATAATCTTTCACAACATCCCGGCTTAGTAACCCTTTATACTTCCTCTCAAGTGCATAAGGAAGATCATAGTGATAGAGATTTGCGTATGGAGTTATGCCTTGCTCGAGCATGTAGTCGATCAACCTGTTGTAATAAGCAACTCCCCTCCGATTCACCTTCCCAGTTCCATATGGAAAGATCCTAGACCACGAGATAGAGAAACGGTAGGCGTCGAAGTTGAGATTTTTCATGATATCTGTAATATTTGTTGAGCAAATCTTTCACTAATACAAGGAAGCTTACAAGAGTCCTATTCTAGGTAACCAAGTAAACCGACTTGGGTTAGAATAAGGAAATTGTGAAGTTAGGAAACCGTCTAGGATTTGGACATCGAAAATACTTGACATCCAAGTATTGAAGGTTATAAATAGGTGGTAGTCTCTTGAGTCTTTGACACACGGAGACACAGACATAGAGGTGGAGAGACATATAGGTTTTCTTCTAGTCGTAAGGTTACACAACGTTGAGACTTGTTCTTGTAAGGGTTGTGAGACAAGAGAAAACATCAAGGGACTATACCGTGTGGTTCTTGTAATTGTTCTTCAGATTTCCATAGTGAAAGGTTCATCATCGTCAAGTGGAGTAGGCATTGTCGAACCACTATAAATCTCTGTGTTGTGGTTTGTTTCTTCTTTATTCTTCTGTGGTTGTTGTGTGTGCTTGCTTATACTCGTCTGTGTGTGCGCTTGTGTGTGTCTAGAGCTAAACAGGACTGGTATTGATTGCTACAATATCCACATCTTCTTTGTAACGATGGTACTGATCCACAGTGACATCTGCTGTAGCATTGTTGGCAATGTTACCAGGAATTCGAACATAGACATCCCAAATACTCGGTCCTCGGCCATCTTTCTTCGCCATTCCTTCAACTTGGTAAGCTGATGTTGCAGTTCCAAATACAAAATCCTTTGGAAAACTTTCCCTGCTTAACCCTCCCGTGTCGAATCGGATGCTTTCCGGCCACAGTGGATTCTTCTGATGATGCATGCGTAACAATCAGCGGAATTAGTAAGAAAAGGGAATGCAGTACCCAGTATAGAGATGGTAAACTCCGCCTCACCATCATTAATTGTATATTCACTGCAAATTAAGTCTGCAATACCAAGTAGAATTTATAAAGAAGAGTAGTTCAGCGTGTGAGGTGGATACGTGAGTTCTTTTGAATTCAGATTTTGGAGTTTAATACTTTAACTAGTCAGTAACCCGTGCTACGCACCGGGTGATTAGCTTTCTTCTTTGCTTGAGTTTTACCAACCAACGTATTTCACAATAAATAATGTATAGTTGGAGTTTTTTTTCTTTTTTTTACTTTGTCCCCAGCCAGGATTAGAGTTTATTCATCCACACATTGAAAAGTCAGACCAACAGGGTATTTATTGAACCGAGTTGAAAAAACCATGCATGAAGTTGCCGGTCTCTTGAAGCTCCCTATCAAGACCAAATTTCATTTCTCAAAACCAAAAGAAGAAAGCTGATTTAGGGGCTTCAAGAAAATTGAAGCCCCCGCATTACTGGTCTCCCAAAAGCAATTTGGCTCTCCCCCTATGTAATTTTTTTTTAAATACCAAATTTGCCCTTTATGTTTAGTGTTTAATTAGTTACCACATAATTAACTAAATTAAACTTGATTAAACTGATAATCAAAAAATAATTAAGTCATGGTGTTTTTACACCATTACCGCTGCCTCCACCGCCACTGTCACCGCCGCCGCCGCCGGCTATAAGTTTTTTTGTTTTTTTTTATCGTGGATGCAACCAACAATGGTGGAACAATGGAGCACCTAACATAAGCATCTAAAACCACTCATTTGTATTGAAAACTAGGTCAGATTCACTCCATGAAATCAAAATTCGTGAACTAGGAGAACTTACGGCTGGAATCTGAAGAACAGCTAGCCGTAAGTTAGTTTGCCATTAAAGCTTCAGATCCAAGCCGTAAGTTAATATTAGTAGCCGTAACTTACTTACGGCTAATACCGATAATATCCTTAGTAGTCGTAAGTTCCTTTTAAATCAAAATTTGTGTGTCGCAAGGTTACATGCCGTAAGTACAAACTAGTAGCCGTAACTTACTTACGGCTAACACTGATACTATACTTAGTACCCGTAAGTTCATCGTAAATCAAAAACTCCGTCATTATATTGTTTAGTTGAAAGCGATTATGGAGGAAAGCGTTGGAAACAAATGAACAAAACTCCGTCATTAGAGTTCACTTGTTATGTGGTTGTGATTCCACTGTGAGTTCAGAAGAAGAAGCTCTTGATTTTAATAGGAATTATGTATGCTAGTCTATGCTAGCTAGATTGTTTTCAATATGACATGGAAAAATAAAGAGGTGATATGTACATCTGAGCCATTACTGCAACCATAAACTTTCCGTGTCAATAGCTGAAAACTCAAAAAAAAACGATCAACAGACACCAGCTATGTACAACCTGAGCACCAATTGCATCAAACTACAATATGACCAAACTGGAAACCCGCCTTCGGAAACTACGCCGTCTTTGTTCCGGCAAATGTAAACATTAGCTTGTGATGGAGTTGGGCAACCTTAGGTAATTAAGTTTCCATACCTTATTAAATTGTAAGTGTAAATCAGATCATTCCCTTACCTTTCTCTCATATCAGTCACTTTAGGAAGGTCCATGTTGAAGTCAATCTTGGTTGAATTTGTTGACGACAAAGATTTTTTTTCTTTTCTTTGGTACATGACGGCAAAGATGACTTCCCTGGTGTATTTAAATCTCACGTGGGTTTTCAGTGAAAGTGGGATTATCAGTTGCTTCCCCATCTCACTATGAAAGAATAACAGTTGGGGTTAATGGAAAGGGCTTACTGTCAACATAGTTCAAGTATGTAACCAATCAAGTGGCTATGCAAACCCTAACTAAACTGCGTTGAAGTGATCTAACACCACCAACATCACAATTACAGTATAAATCTATGAATTTGATGCACAAGTTCAAACAATACGGATGCATACATGATAGGATTAAAGACATCACCTTGCGTAGTTGAGTTATTCAGTTGAGAGATAAGTGAATGCTGGAAGTTTATGTCTGAGCTAGTGAGTTTACAGACTGATATTGAATAAAAATCCTGTGTTTTTCCCTGAACAAAGCAACAAAGAGAAATTAAAAACCATGATAAACAATAACGCCCACCGGTAAAATTTCAAACTCTAGATGATAAACAATAACGCTCACCGGTAAAATTGAAAATCATGCCATAGAACTCTGCGAGTCCATCTTACCCAGGATTCCATTCCCATCTGATATTTCAACATCTTAGTTCCCGAATTTCCTAGTTTTTTGTTTTATTTTCCATCACTATCTTTACTATACATATTCAAATTTAAAAGGAAAAATAAACCTGGTTTTTTTGGGGGCTGTGATGATTTAATGGGGACTGTGGTCCTCCAAAAATCGTCACAGTAGAAAGCAAAAACTGTGACGATTTTCACAAGTCGTCACAGTACAAAGAGGGAAACCATGACGATTTTTTTGAGGACCACAGCCCCCATTAAATCACCATAGTCCCCAAAAAAACTAGGAAAATAAAGGTTTAAATTTTGAGAATACCCACTACACTTGTCTTATTCAGGAACGGGAACTTGAATAGCTTCAACATAGGTAAGGTTATTGTACTGAATATTTCAGATTCGGGAATAGATCCATCACCTGGATGAGGATAAATAAAAACACCAAGTGAGAAAATTTTATGGGGAAGACTTGGACAATCTAAAATGTATAATACTGGATCATATGGAGTAGTGGATCAGAAAGCAGAGATGCATCTTAATGGCTATAAACAATGAAAACACGACCGTTGACCCATCCAGTTTTCTAGCATCTAATGGAAGCAATTGACATTTACACAAAGAATGATACATTGCTTATCATTTGACATCACTAAAGAGACATTTACACATAAATCAAAGCACAATAGCAAACAAAATACTATATAAGCCTATGAGTCTAAGCCTATATTCCTTTATGTGCTTACATCAGTGAAGCTCATCCACTCCACTGAATTCCAACACAACATTAGTCTTAGTCTGTAAGAACCTTAGAATACGAATCCACATCAGTATCTCTTAGCATAAACATTAAAGAATCACAAATATAATGCAAATTGAGATGAGCCCATGGTGGTAATAAGATGAAAAAGCTATGTGATAACAACATATATACTCTAGAATCAATTATATACCAATTAGCAGGAATACCTGCATGAACAGCTCCTCACCGGAGTTGACAATCGCAAATCTTTATATAAACGGTGGGCAAATTTTCGGAATACTCACTTACATCAGTTACATGTCGTTGTGTTTCCCCCCCATGTCAGATTTGTAATAAACTGGGCCATATCCAGTGAATGCTCTTGTGGAATTGGTTCACAATTGAATCCCATGACTACATCCTTGACAGTCTCAATAGGACCACTACTACTGCATGCGACAACATGATTCTAGGCTTATAATGCCTCTAAAGGAACAATACCAAACTGTTTATCCTCCATAAATTAAACATCTAAATATTGGTTCGAGAAGTTGAGAGAAAAGCAGTGTTGGACAGTTAGAGCTTATGTCAAATAAACAGTGTTGGAATTCCTAAATTTAATGCAGTTCTTATCCTGAACACGAAAAGAAAAAAAATAGAAACAAATATATATAATGTGTGTTAGCAATTCAAGTTTAGCAGATGATACCTTTGAAGGAGAAGACATAATGTCATCTTCCAAGGAATCCCTTAAGTCACTGCAAAGGGGAAAAGAATTTACACCCATTTAGAAAGAAGTTTCTTATTCATTGAATCCACCGTTTAAAAAACAACTCGCTAAGAAATTGATCATAAAGTCATTTTCATAACTACTGATTCTCAACATAATTTTGACAGCAACACGAAAAGCTAAATTACCAACTTGCAGTTCTTTAGCTTAATTATGGAGAAGACATAATGTCAACTTCCAAGGGATCCCTTAACATGTGTTTGGTGATCCCTTAACCCGTGGAAGTCGTTCATTTTGTGCTATGGAGAGCTTCTCGCAGTTCGTCGGTCTACAAAATTTTGATCGTTCACTCTTGCTTAATGCATGGTGCTCATGTAGGTATGGGATGTGAGTTAAAAATATTCACTAAACAATACCTTACTGTTTTGAGGTTTCAATGTAGAGGTTCACACCGTCAATGTCACTGTTACCAATGGCTCTCTTGTAACAATGTTTTGCTCTAATAGTAATAGAAACACGTTGAGAGTGTAAGTTCTTTTGAATCAAGATATCCTTCCCAAACTGTGGACTTTTTTCAGGATACAATTCTGGATATCTCTTTACAACCATGATATATTTCTTTGATTCTTTGGCTTTCCTGGCCTTTTCTGCAATTGTGGCATAGAGTCAATTAAGTCCTGCAAGTGCAAAATATAACTGGAAGCCGATCAAAAAATTGACACATAACAATCGATTTCACTACATGACTACGAAGTTTTTGTTCTTACAATTTTCTTAAATTTAAGTTCACATTAATCAGTTCGCCAAAAATAAAAATGCAAACACTGGTGATACCTTTTTGTTTAAGTATTTTAGCAAATACTTAAGTGCGACAATTTAAAACCAATTTTAAATAGTCAAAAACTTGAAAGAAGTCCAAAGATGAAACATTGATACCATTAAAAATGAAAATCCCATTACATTGAAAAACAAAAATATCTAAAGAAACAATCTATTTTCAGTAGGTTTAGGGCGGAGGCTTACCCAAAACAATGGTGGAAATTTGCAGAATTATCAATTGTTAAACCGAATGTCTAGTTTAGTTGGTTAATCATGAAACGAAAAAAAAAAGAGATATTATGAACAAAACTTACCTTAAGACTTTGATTCCTTTTAATAATCGGGAAATTGAACATGGATATCCTGACATTATATCCTGTTTTGGTGATATAATCTCTGTAGTTACTCATTGGGAGGTTACATATAAATGGTTATTAATTTTCAAAGGAGTTAACGATGAATATCAAAATCGTCATAATGAAATCGAAAAAATCGAAAAACCTTAATTATAGAAATACGCTTACCAATAGAGACATCAGGGATAAAGTACGCTGGAGGAGGGGTTCAATTGTTGATTTGAGAACTGATCTATGAATATTTTGTAGCGTATACCCCCTAACGGGGAAGAAAAGGCAAAAGAAAGTGTAAGATAAAATATCTCTTAGGCCCATGTGGACAATTTGGGCTAATCTGGATATTGCTAAGCCCGTTGGTTTTTCCATAAGAGGTTGGTTCCTAATTAATATCTCTTCCTTGATGGACGGTCGAGATCTAAAGCCTAAACTAAACCCTAGGAACTTGGTCCTCTCTCTGCCTATAAAAGGAACTCTATAACCATTAGTATAGAGTTCACCGAATTAACAACTCCTAACGTTAAAGGCCGAACTCCACAAGGTATTACTGCTGCTACCAGACGATCGGTGAAGTACAATGGATAGCGCTACTTAGGTATTCCGTATAACTATTCTTGCATATATTATTGTGTGATTATCATGAAGTTCACGATCTTGACATATAAACTAAATCTTACAGTTGGCATCCAGAGTTTGTGTTTAGGACTCATGATCATCCATTGATAGTATGCAAAGGTTTTATCGCAATTAGTTAATTATCTCATAGTCTATGCATCATATTCAACTACATACAAATAGTACTGAAATTAGGTTGTCAAGAATTATGTGTTGCTTGACTATTATGATCGATGCATATACATAAGGAAGAGGACATGCGTAAAATAGGTTTGCAGTCGGAAACACCCAATTTGATCTGTTCGCTCCGCTCAATTTTTTAAGAAAAACAAATTAAGATTGAAAAAGGAGGGGTATCGAAATACTACCAACTTTTCGCTTTGGCTCGTGAGTCTTATGGTTTAAGTCTGGACGATCTCAAAAATCAATATCCAAACTTATAACTGGAGTTGTTAGACCTCGACAAAGATTACTTTGGAGTCAACTCGACAGTTATGCAATAACGTACTACTTGGTGCTTTAATTATAAATCAGAGTTATAATGCGGAAAGTAAAAGCACACAAGACACCAGAGATTTTTTTAACGAGGAAACTGCCTTGCAGAAAACCCTCGGGACCTCGTTCAGTTTGAACACCGCCCAGTACAAACTGACTACAAACACTAGCCTACTATAAGACTTCGGTCTGGGATGTAGCAGAGACCAACTCAAGCCCTCCAAGCGAATTGGCTACTGTCGCCTTCCTTACGTCTCTAGATCCCCCACAGATCGTCACGCACTTGATTCCCCCAGCTGACGTCCTTTACAGCCCTAGGAGTTGCTTTGACCGTTGTCAAAGGCTTGTGTCAGAAATACTGGCTTTTCAACCAAACTGTTGACGTATGGTGTAACTGTCCTCTATCAGTTTACCATACATAAGATGACTTCCTTCGGATTGTTAAATCCAGGTCATACGGAAATCTACTTCTTGAACCGGGGCTGACACGCAAACCAAGTAAGAAATGCGCAATTAGAATCTACCTCAGTTATACACGAAGAACCACTTAAGGAACTTGTATAACTGGAGCCAACTAGGTCTTACAACACCGAGTGCAGCCGTGCGTTGCTACCTTTCCAACCTTTATGTAACTTAACTAGTTCTTGAATAGCCGTATAGCAGAAGAGACGAACTTTAGAATAGACAAGAACTAAGATAGGTTACTGAGGTTACAGGTTAATCTGATCAACCACAAAGGGATCAATCTACCTGTGCTTCCCAAGTCTCAAGAGAAGTCTTTATAGTCGTAGGGAGTTCCCAGAGGAGCTGCAACCTATAGAGGATGACTATACCACAACAAGCATTCACCGAAGTGAAAAGAGTTTACGCTACCTTCCCTAAGGACCTTCACGTATGCTTGATGCTTGCGGTATTTGTCCGTAGACACCTCTATTTATAGCACTCAATAAGATAGGTTGCTTTGGAATAAATCAATCAATTACTTGTCCCACAAGTTAGGGAAACCCTAAACTTGGCAACCAAGTAATAGAGATTAATCTCAATTGGAATTCTTTTTAGAGTTATCTGCCAAGTGTTTTGTTAGCTCAAAAACACTTCAAGATAGAAATCCAATAGACCAGAGATAATCTTATCTTATTGGCTCATTGAGGATCGTTAGATAGAACACAAAAGATATTATAGATAACCAAGTCCATCTAAGAGATAAAGGAGTTTTGGAATTTGACTCAGAGTGAAATTCTAGGAGAATATTCACTAAATCCGACAACCAACAAAGTGACCGACATTCCGGTTTGCGAACTGGTTCGCGAAATGTTCAGCACTTCGAACTCAGAAGAATTCCGAGTTTCTGGTTTGCGAACCGGTTCGGGAACCGTCCACCTGTCAGATTTCGTCAAATCTGGATACCGTTGGAAGTACTGGGCTGAGCTAGAACTTAGACGTGAGAACGTCCTTAGCTGTGATCCATGGACTCTTTGCTCAAGAGTACTCCTTTAGATTCATCCATATCCAACTAACAGTTTGCAAGCAAACCATTGTAATGGACACATGGCACCGAATCTGTCTCATACATTCTTGTACTCACAGTAATTTGTGGGATCAAATACTGGTCATGACACAAGGCCACGTTACACAAGAATACGATCTCAATCGCTATTATCACTACTAAAGTAGTCGACTATTTCGAAAGAATAGAGAAATTAGAAATAAAAGAATATCCATAAAGTCATAACTCCTACTAACCTTTTATCGATGAAGAATAATTGATGTCTTCTTTGTCTTCACAGTCTTCGTCTTCAAGGTCTCTACTACTTTGTCTATATCCCAATTCCGAAATCTAAACTCTAGTAGGCTAAATCAAGAATTGAGTTTTGACACCTAAAACTGACAACTAGCTTGACATACCAACGCTAGTGGGTTTGACCGGACAATGCCCTAACAATCTCCCCCTTTGTCAATTTTAGTGACAAAACCAATTTACATATGGATTCAAATAATATACAATGAAGTACTAACCAGATGTAGTTCTTGATTTCTTGAATTCTTCAACTTCTCCTTTGAGTCTTGATGTGTTCGTTAAACTCTTGTTGATGAATCCGTAGTCAGCAGTCACAACATAACCAGCACAAACAACATGTGGGATGAGC
>JAJJMA010113736.1:0-12623 GCA_023529015.1 Papaver nudicaule | reverse complement strand
GCACTAAATCGGTGGATAAGGCTCTGGAACCAATTGGCCTTCAACACACGCCACATTCGCTTGTACGGCCCTACGTACAAGTCGTGGACAGGGCTCTAGAACCAATTCTAGCACTTTGTCTTTGCAATCAAAACCAGTCAGAACGATATAGACTATAGACACCTTCCTTGGTAAGGTTTACCGTTTACCAAGAAGAAAATTAATGATAAGTTATGGGTCCCATGATTAATGAACAAAATAGAATGAGCAAGCGTTGATAGTTACCTTGATATCTCCGAAGGAAGAACTATCAAAAGTGTCGATAGTTGTTGATATTGTCTTTGTACTCCACCTCGCGAATCTTGGGAAGCTTTTCTCGTGCCCATCTCTTTTTTTAATCGACTCATTACTTCTCTCCGCATACCAGTACTGAGAAACAATATACGAATGTTAAAAGTCAACAGTTATTTAACAAATCGAGAGTTTATCTCACCAAAAGATAATAAACAGGGCTACCCCTGTTGACAGAAGTTGGACTCCCTCGAGATTTTTAATAACTCATAAAAACACCTTTCATGTATCAAAAAAAAACAAAAAGCCAACAAAAATCTCACCAAAAGATAAAAAGCGCATCCATTTATCTTTGTATAGTCACCCTTTGATTTCTTAATACTATCCATCATGTGCGTATGGATTAGATGAGGCCAGCTGATGCTGTTAATAACATCTATGCTTTCTACCAAGACTAGGTAACGGCATGGCATCTTTGATCCTCCGGTTTTCGTAAAGAAAACTGTAGAACACAAGTAAAATATTAAAAGCCTAACTAACTCCTCCACTTCGGTTCCCATGGCACTTAGAATTGCTTCTTTCACTTGAACATTAGATATTTCTTTGGCTTCAGCTCCACCAAAATACTTCTTGCACAAGTCATGATTCCGTGGACACACTGTTCGTGTCTCTAACAAGTCATGATGGCCATTGTTCACTATTTGCATTCCTAATATAATTGCCATTTCTTCCGGAGTTGGTTCATATCTTTCTTCTTTGCGCACTAGGAATCCGCCTTTTCCGTCTTCTGAGTTTTCGTACGAGTCTGTCAATTTCTTAAGCCCAGAGTGTGGCTTCTCCAATTCATCTTTATTTATTTGGTTGTTGATGAACACTTGTAACAAATTCCAAAAAGGGGTTGTTGCTAACAGATCCCGTTGTTGATCATTTAGCACTAATTTCTTCCCCTCCTCACCAGCAAACAGATCGTGCAAGAGACCAAAGCCAGCCCTAAATGCCCAATGTCTGCTCTTTTTTCTATCATGATCCTCAGCAACTGTTTATTAGAGTGATCAATTATGAAACATGAAGAACTGTCAAATCATACTAAGCAGCCATAAATTATACGGACGGCCACTTCAGCAGGAAAATGATAAATGGAAAATGCAGTTAACATACAAGTGCCCATGTCAGGCTCTCAAACTCCGAGAATCATTTCCATTTTTAGGCAACTTTTACAAGCTAGTCGGGACTAGCTTTCCCCTTTACATGTGAAAGACAAATTTTAAAAAAGACTTACACTTAACCTTTAGTTAGTTGATCTTCAAAATACACAAATTAACCATAAAATATTGTGCACCTACTATTATACTGTATTCACAAGAGTTCAACAGCCTCTCAGGGGGACAAAAACTCCCTCTGGTGTACTGCGATGGCGGATAGGGTCTACCTTGCGTTGGCCTATGCCCAGCTTTCGCATGAGAAATCTATTAGATTACTAAGAAAGAAAAGTATTCTATTCTATGAATCTGAACTAAGATCTGATGAATTAGCACTAACTAATTAATCTTCTTGTTATAACTGATATTTCTAAACTAATCCAGTTCACTAAATGGCATTAGCTAAAACTGCTATGTAATGCTGCTCATGTAATATCTGATAGTGAGCTCTGATACCAACTTTGTAACGCCTCAAAATTTGACCTACTTAGAAATCAAACGGCACATTCTAAGCCCAAAAATTCGACCAACTCTTAATTTCAATTTTTAACCAAAGACTAACACAATTGTAAACCCTCTTATGTGATACATATACATTAGTGTGAAAGTCATTACAATTACATATAATCTTCGATTACAAACAGATGCAGAAATAATCTGCTGCTCTTCGAAACCCTCTTATTTTTATATTATGCACAGATGATTTTTCAAAATATGTCTAATTTCGTCATGAACTTCATTATCAGTATTTTGACAGGAAAGACCAAAATTTCTTATATTTGTCCCACAGGCCGCAGCACTTTATTACAGCATTTTACAGAGCACAGCACAACAAAAAAGCATTGTCGCTTCTAAAAAGCTTTTGGACTGGACTGGGATGGGTTTAAAGAAGGGATGTTAGTGTGGTGCCTCTTAAGACAAAGAGTAGGATATTCACAAGTGAAGGAAATTTTACATGGGAATTGCTTCCATTTGCCATCTGCTGGGGCATCTGGAAGGAGACGAACCAAAGAGCCTTTATTGAAAAGGAAATACTCGTAGATCGGCTCATAGAGGAAATTAAAGCAAACATTTTGCATTGGCCTCTGTTGTCGGTGAAGACCTCATATACTGATGGGAGATTATGGCGAGAGAGTAAATGAGTTATGTTATGTATTGAGCTACACTCAACCTGCTTATACGCATCTATGTGTACGTATCTTACTTGTGTTATCAATATATATTTATCTAATCGTGCTGATCAAATACAGAAAAAAGAAAAAATAATAACAAAAGGAACTGCCCTTTCTAGTGAAAATTTTTTTTTGCACCAATTTACAATGAAGTGCAAACGGTAGCTAGCACATATTATTGTCATTTATCATTGTCGTATTAGGTGCCATTCTGTTAGCAATAAATCCAATTTGGTTGATTCATTTTGCTTCTTACCCTATTACCTATGTAAGAAACAAAATGAATCAACCAAATTGGATTTATTGCTAATAGAATAGCACCTAGTACGGCAATGATAAATGACAATAATATGTGCTAGCTACCGTTTGCACTTCATTGTAAATTGGTGCAAAATAAAAACCCATCCTACCAGGAAAAATAAAAACAATTCTTACCTGTTTCTTTAGGGGGTGCTTTTCCCTTTGATTTTCCTTTCACCCTTCGCTTGGAAACTTTGCATTTCCTAGGTTTCTTCTTCCGGGGGCTTTCAGCTGTTATTTCCTCGACATTTTCCCTTCCCCTCTTTTTCCTACCCATCAAACTGAATAAAAGACAGAGCTAAAATTAGTATTACAACGAGTATAGAAAACCCTGAGACAAACAATACACGGGAGAAACAGCAACAAAGCTACAAAGGAGAGCCAATTTTACAGGGGAAAAAAATCAAATGAATCGGGAACAAAAAAAATTGGAACTAGACTTGCAGATGTTCGTAACACCTATAATGAAAATTCTAATGTGAAGAACCCGGCAAACTTAAGGATAAAAATTAAGTGACCACTGGAATCTTCAGAAGGTCTAGATCTGCTTTCTCATGACTGTGGGAGGTAGACGACGATGGAACTCAGTGGGTAATAATACATACCGCCTTTATGATTCTAGGTGGAAGTCTGGATGGGTAATTAAAGAGCCCTGTTTTAAACTCTTGGCTTCTACCCTTAAAACAATCACCCTATTACCTTCGACCCAACCTGAGTGGGTGGGTGGTGCGTGGCGTGTGTTGCTTGTGTGTGCCGCGTGGTGGTGTTTAACTTTCAGACAAAAAAAACATTATGGAAACACTGACTATGATATGCAAAAATTAATAGGTATTTTCATAACTAGCTATCCACACTTCCACTAATCTGCAAAATTAATGGGAAATTTTATTTATTTATTAAACTACTTCTTTAAATTGAGGTTTAAAGAAATATAAGAGGATGCAAAAATTAGTATTCCACCGGCCATTAACATTTTTACGCATTACATATTTACAAAAGGTATGCGCGTTTATATTATTAGATTTAGTAGCATACATAAATTGTACTTACAGTGGGTTTGCCCAATTAACATTTTACCAGATGCATCATTGTCTACCTTCTCTCTACACAACTTTCTACACCTCGCTGGAACTCTAGATATACCGAGAGGTAATTAGGAAAAAATCGCTCCTCTCATAGATTAGTTTGAGAAAGGGACGAACCTACACCTACACCTACACCTACACCTAGAGTTCAAAAAGCAAAAAGCCGCATTGGGGTTTGGAAAAGCAACTCATTTTCGCTCATTTTGATATCGTTAGCATGAATAAGGTTCTATGGAGCAATAATTCGAAAATGTTTAACGCGGACCGCTTTTCATGGCCCAAAAACGGACCATAGAAACAAAGAGAGAATAGATGATACGGTGCAAATCCCAAGAAACACATTAACAGCCCACCCCTGTTATCCAAGGGTGGGGGATGGTGCCAACTCATGGTCCGTTTTTGGACCATGTCCTTTTGGGCCGCGCCAAGCCGCTCCGAATAATTAGTATATGGGCAACGGACAATGCATCGTACTGTCGTCTGTTTTTTGGCCAACCATGTGGGGGAGTGATCCGGTGGGCGGATAGCATTTTCGTGAATTATGAGATTCGTGTGTCTAATCAACACTCTTTTAACTGACATTTTTATTTTTCTATTTTATTTTTAACTAAAGCACCCCCAAAACACACACCGCAGGACTATCAAAATCCGTGACTAAACCAACGAATAAAGTTTCACGTCAAAAACATTATTGAAACCGACGTTGATCGTGGTCTCATTACTGTTTCCTAAAGGAGTCCCCCATGTGGAGATTGGTTTCTTTTTTTGTTTTGTTTTTTTTGTCAATCAACGCCCAGTAGAAACTCTAAAAATTAAAATTAATAGGCTTGGAGCACCAAAAAAAATACTTATTTATTTAAAGAGATATTAAATAATCGATAAATTAATATATATCAATTTATAGGAGATAAATATAATATATTTGTATATGTTATTGCAAATACAATTGCAAATACAATTGCGAACTGCTTTTGTCATTATAAACTTCGTCATCTGAGTGCAAATTAATATTAATTTATAATATTAATTTATCAATGTATAGGAGAACTGAGATGAACAGTTACATGGTGAAGGCCATCCATCACGCCGATGAAAAGTTAGAAAAGGGGCCTACTTCTTTCTCTCACACGGGATCCCACGGGATTTTAACCCCACGGGACCAATAGAATTAGCGGTGAAAGAGAAGTGGGTGGGCCATTTTAAACTTTTTTATTACACCTGTCCCAATGTTAAGCACATAGAGTACTGTCCGTTGGATTGAAGTGTGGGATTTTCTCCTAGATTTGCTGCGGTATACGTAGCATTACTCCGAAAACATTGAATTATATGAAGGCATAAAAAAACGGGAAATTAAAAGTGAACAGCAATTATCAGTAGTAAATAAAATAATTAGAATGAAAAATGGGTCCAAAAGATAAACCCAACTTTTTCATGCATTAGTGGATTTTTTATTTTTATTTTTAACGGGTATCCCGTTCATGTCACACGTCCTCACATCCCGCTGTGTATCCCGTTCAAGCATCTAACGGGTGACAAGCGTGCTTAGCACTTGGGATATGTCGATGAAAAGTTTGGGCCCCACAAAAAAAAACTCTCTCTCACACGGGACATGGAACGGGAAATGAGGGCGGTAGCTATATCATTTTTGTTTTTATTTTGTTGGGAACACGAAAAGGAACAAAAACTTGAGAGTCCAGAGGCTGCTCTATTCTCTAGATTACGACCTCCAAGCATAGGGTTGCATTGGTTCTTGGGAAAGTAAACTTTTTCTTCTGACAAACAAGTTGAACGCGACTTTCAAAAACGAAAAGGACTTTTTTTCTCTTACTCTCTCTCCTCTCTAGGGCTCGTGCTCAAAACCCGAAAAACTCTCTAAAAATGATTCGTACACAACCATTTGCACCACCACTTATACCACCAAATGATCCAATGGTGGGATCACCCAAATCAAGTTCACTGCTAAGATTCCCAATGTAGTAGTCACAAAGACTCTTAGCCTTTGGATCATTTGGTGGTGCAAATGGTGGTGCAAGGGGTTGTGTGTCTATCATTGTTCTCACCACCATTAACCCTTACTGCTCAGCTCTAGTCTATTTTGGGCTAGATATGAGCATATTTCTTGCATTTCGTTGTTAGTGAGTAGTTTAGATTAAGTTTGATTTAGTTTTTTGCTTCAATCTGCATTGCTTTTATGAGTTTGATTTATAATATCTCATTAAAATTAGTTACTAGTATTTTACTATATATATTGTAGTATCTCTTTAAAATAATAATTTTCCTTGATCCCAAGGCTACTAGAATAGGGTAATTTGCCACAATCCAATCAAAGACATCGATAAATCCTTACGGACAAAAAAAAACTAATCAAAAACTAATTACCCACTAATGTGTCACATACCCTAAACCCCCCCCTGCTAATCTACCATTAACCCCTAAACTAATCCCCCCAACCCAGACACAATACACCCAATTAGTTTTGGGTTAGTCTACTTTTCTGTCTGTCCAGACTTGTTTGAAAGACATATGCAACGATCGACTGCAGTCTTTTTTTATTTTTTTTGGATCAAACAGCTGGGATTGATTGAAAAAATTTATAGATCAAAAATGATATAGCATTGCTAGAGCCACCGGATCTACCAATCCAATGGTGGTGGTAATTGTTGGTGGAAATTTAGTTTTTACCCTTGGTGTGAAAAACTCCACTCAAAACCACCACCGTTAGACTGGTTGATCAATGGTTCTAGCACTGCTAGATCAAAATTGCTCTAGCACTGCTAGATCAAAATTGCTCTAGGATTGATTGCAATCTTAATCCTAAAGAGAAGATGAAAAGATAAAGTTTGTGAGAGGGAAAATAATGCTATTTAAATTTTCAATTTTATTTTTAGAATGGTCGGTTACTACGCTTCCACAAAGAAAAAGTACTCTAACAGTAGCACTGTACTACTCCTTCGATTGCCAATTGACAATTTTGACCTCAAATTATTTTTTTCTTACTTTGTATGCATGAACCTTTTAGTAAAAAGTGCCTTAAAAAAGGCATTGCTTAATAATAGTAAAGATAGTGTATCATGGCGAAAATGATTTATTGACCAAATTAGCTGCCCTTCTATTTTCCCGATTGAGAGAAGGTTTTGGTTGGGTATAGCTCTGCAAGTTTGAAAGTTTGACACAGGGACAGAGACGGAGAGGAGGAACGACTCGACAGAGGTGATATATTAAGTTAAGTCATTGGAGTTGGTAAATCCAAGGGTAGAGACTTAGGTCGTGATCTTTTTCTTTCCGCCATTCTCCTTGTTTTCTTAAAATCACCTGTATCGGGATCAAAATTTATGATTCATTTGTTCCAATCAACATCCTGACAATTTTTTTTAAGCAATTCTAATGTCTTTTCACTACCATCAAAAAAAAAACATTATCCAAATCGAGACTGTCTCTTTTGGTAGGTCCCCCAATTGGAACTTTGAATTTGCCATTCCCGAAACGCGTCCCCCATGCGGGTATGTGAACTGTGAAGTCTATTATAGTCAAACATGAATAGGTCTTTGCTCTAGATATTTATAATTCATTTTTTTTTATTTTAAAATTTTAAAATTTTTACGGTGGATACATCTTCAGTCACTATCAGTTGGAAACTATAGTGCATCGTTCAAAGGAGATCGCTAGAAATGAAAACGCATGTGATTACTATCTCAGAAGGTTTTTATGCAATTCGCATGAAATTTAAAGGTTCTTATATTTGTCCACAAAAGAAAATAAATGTTACATAAGGTTTTGCACACGTATTAAAAAGGAGACAGTATTGAACGGTTTATTAAGAACGACTCTTTGTCACTCCCTCCTTTGTAAAAAGTAGGAAAAATTCAAACTGGCATACGGTGTGAACCCTTCACCCTTTAAAAGAACTATGTGCAAATTCAAATATTCATAGAAACTTGACTGCAAAACAAATTTTGCAACCCAAGGAACTACAGTAGAACCTCCATATATTAATATTTTTGGGCAGCCACAAAATTATTAATATAGAGAGGTTATAAATATAGAGAGGTACATAAGAAAAATGATTTTTTTTTAAATTCAATGTACGTATGTATACTTGTATTAAATGTTATAGATGATAGTACGGAAATACCAAAAGTTCCTGCCAAGAAGCTTTTAACATGCTTGACAAGCTGGAAATATTTTGGATTTAACAAGAAAGTGTCCATGTTGACGAGATATTGCGCACCCGCAAGTTAAAAGATGCGGTAACAACTCAAAAAATTACTTCATTTTCTCTAACAACTCTAGAAAAATATTTTGTATCGTAAAATTTAGTTCAATAAGATATATATTTATCCTATGTAATGTCAATTATTAATATATGGAGGTAAATTAGTTAAGGTGGGACTAATAAAACGCATTGATATTACAATGTAGAGGTTATTACTATTTATAACTGGTCCCAAGTTGGGACCAGGATTTTTTATCAATATGTAGAGGTTATTAATATATGGAGTATCAATATATGGAGGTTCTACTGTAATGAGTTTCCAAAATACAAAGGAACTAAACAAGAAATTGGTGGTAGCAATTGAGGGTGTGACACCTAGCTACAAGCTGGGCACCAACTCCTTTTTGAATGACTAAATACTACGATTGAGAGATAGTATAACAAGTTATATTTAGAGAACCTGAGCATAGCTCAGTGGTTTCTCGCTGGCTTCCCATTGGGGAGGGCTGAGGTCGATCCTCAGCTGTATCAAAAAAAAAAAAAAAACAAGTTATATTTGAAATTCATTCTATTCGACTGATTATGTATAGTATTTGATGTTAAGTGATGATGATCGTATAAGCAATGTTTTAAACACCGGCTCGGCCGTCGAACCGGAAAAGGCACTAGGACAGGGTCATATGGTGCATCGAACATCATCATAATTACTACACGCTCCATGCCAGTAACCATTGATCACCTCCATTCTCCCAGAATCGGTGTTTATTGGCCACCACATTAAACGACTGTTCTTCATTTTTAAATAACCAGAATCGGGTTATGTTTCGTAAAATTAAAACAACCCAGCCATTACCTGAAATCTCATATAAACTGTGCAAAATACTAGTACGAAATAACTATCAAAACGTGTTCACAATGACAACCTAACGAACCAGACACTTCTAAAATACGGAAAGCGACAACAAACTGTTCAGTTATCAAACAAGCAAGTAAGAACAGACCGCTACTTCTTCTTGGGTATACGGGTTCTTTTCGTTTTCCTCTCCCCTACTCCTCAATACGAGGACCCAAATCCTTCGCAGATCTCAAAGGATGGTAAGTGTTTACAATACCTCCCAGCATATTCTTCGCCTCAGACTTTTTACTTCCAGGTGAAGGGCGGCTAAATGACCTGAAATTTGAAAGTTCATCCATATTTTGTTCTTTGGACATAAGTTGACCTTGATAATCTCCCTCTAGAGACTTCGAATTTCCAACACAAGTTTCTTCTTTAACAGCAACTATATCTTTGATAACCTCGATGATAGCTGAGTTCCGATGTGGCATGACTTCATCACCAATAGCAACTAAATCTTTCATCGAATTCCAGTCCTTGTAATCCACCCTAAATACAAATTGCTTACACTTGATCTCTCCGGATTTCGTTGACTTCGAATATGGCGCATTTCTTAATGAAACCACATGATGACCATCACCATCAACTTTTATTTCAGCTCTACCCATGCTTACCAAAAAAGAAAGCGAAAACAGATTTTCTGCGGTCTGCGCAAACGAATTTCTGTTCATTATAACATGCTCAACCTTTACCGATTTCTTCCTCGTCTTCAAAGCATCAAACATGGTACTAACATTCTGATCAGTTTCTATATTTTCCACAATTGTATTGCTGTTTAAATCTTCTGGATACTCAACTTCCATTACCGATCTAGTACGCTTCTTGTAAACTATTTTGTACTTGTTTGCCTCAAAATTCATGGTACTACAACATCTACAAACGTTAGTAAATAAATCACATACATTTGTACCGAGTTTATCCCAATTCAATGATCTGGATTGGTTTGACATATTGTAAGCACCATATTTCTGAAGCAAACAAGTTATGAAATCAGAAGGACTAATTTTGTTGTTGAATGATTTAATAGATAATGATAGTTTATTAACAAAATCTGAAAGAACTTGGGCATCAATTACCTGATGTCTTGGAGTAGAAGCTAACTCATTCAATCGTTCTAATTTTACGAGAATGTGTCCGAACTTATCGGACAGGCCTATGTTTTCACTCTCTTCTTGAATAAGATTATGTAGAGCATGGTAATGTGACCAGAATACATCATCCCGGGAACTTACCTGAAGAGCAGACTCTTCTTTAACGATAACCATTGGAATTGCTCTGATCTGTAACTCCTACTCTGGTTATTGGTGTTTTCGTTATCCCTGCCGTGCTGCTTCTTGATTTTCTTTGTAAACGCTTAATCTCGGAATGTGAAGTGTGATCCTGACTCCTGAGGGAGGGGCCTTCTACAGCTTGTATGTGGGTCCCTTGAGGTGACGCAGACCAAACCCATGGATTTAGGGGGGTGCATCATCATCACCTTTTTGCAGAAACACAAGGGTGGTCTACACTTGGTCTACAATTAGTGTTTTTCACAAAATAACAACGGGTGAAAGGACGACTTAATACTACCATAACAATTAGATAATATCACCTGTTTATTACTGATTCCCAAAGGTGGAATCATTCGAGGTTTTACTTAAGGAAACAAAAAAGGCAGGAACTTGCTATGCCTATGCCTATATGTCAAACTCCCTTCCAGTATTAAACCTGGCCGTTGTTATCGTTAGATTCGATCAGCCGAACAACGATCAATCAACTATATATAGGTAGATCAATCAAACTATATAAAGGTAGTCGTTCAGACTATGATTATCAGGATTCGTGTAGGTCGTTTAGTATGAGACTACAGGTATTCATTATGGTCGTTTAGCATGATAAGAAGAAGAAGATAAATAATAGAAGTGGTAGTCAAGTCAAGCTCTATTTGACTTTGGTAGGTGGTAAATATAAGAAATTATTTATAGTTTTGATTTAATTTTATTTTTCGCTGGGATCATTCCTCATCACATGGTTCCTGTATATTTTGATCTATTGTTTTTGTCATTGGGGCAGACGTTTAAGAGTACCAAGAAGGCAAGAACCCATCGCTAATTCTATTGGTCCCGTGGGGTTAAATCCCGTGGGATCCCGTGTGAGAGAAAGAAGTAGGCCCCTTTTCTAAACTTTTTCCCTCACCCATCCCAATGTTAAGCGGGCAGCGTACTGTCCATTGGATCCCTCTACGGGATTTTTCACGAGATATTTGGGCGTCAACGTAGCATTGCTGAGAACCCATCGCTTTATCCATGAGAGTGGTGGTAACTAAAGGCTGACATTGATGTGACACCGGAAGAGAGTTGCTATGTGGGTCCGGGTATCCAAGCCTGCAGAGAAACACGTGTTGCCCTATCGATTCATGCAGGCACATCTAATCGATATAGTCTGTATCGGCCATCACAACGTCACAAGTCTATGACCGAGTAGGGTTACAGCTTGTGGGCGGGGCACTAATGTGGCATGAAAAGGGGAGCTGGTGAGCTGTGCTACATTGTTTATTAATAATTACATCTACGAACTAGACTGAAATTATGGTTTCTCAATCCCGTTTTCCAAGCGGTAATTGTGTCGGTGAACTTGTATGGTCTTGTCAACAATTCTATATGTACCGTGGGGGGAAATCCCGTGGGATCCCGTGTGAAACAAAAAAAGTAGGCCCCTTTTCCAAACTTTTCCCTCACCCATCCCAATGTTAAGCGGGCAGAGTACTGGACGTTGGATGGATCTACGGGATTTTCCCCTAGATTTCACACGGTACGTATAGACTTACTGCAGGTTTCATCCATAGTTACGTGTAAGTTATTTCTTATACCGCCTCGACCATAAGACATGTGACATGTTCCAAATGATCCATAATTATTCCTACTCCTTATCAAAGAGTGAAAAAACACATTTACTTAGACTTTGTTTTTCAAGTGCAAACTTTCGACTGCACGGTTGTTTTGGTGCATAAATGTTTGTGCCAATCCTTTTTTAGTGATACAAGGCACAAGCCAACAAAAGATAGGTTCTCTCTCACCCTTTCCTCTGGAATGGGTTACCTGGAGATTTTTTATGCAGATGCCAACCTCCTTGGTGTGGACGTGGTGTACATAAAAACTAAACAGGGTCACTCGTTTGGCAAGAGAAAGTAACTTAAGAACTGTTACATGTGCAAATGTTTAATTGCACCGTTGTTTCGTGAATAAATGTTTGTGCACCTCTCTTTAAGCAGAAGCCAACACGTCCGCAACAAGTTTCCCAACTAATTCAACTTAATCCTTTCAACCCTGCGTTGCTTTCAAACTTCAAAGTTACTACTAACGTTCGAGTGATTAAACTACTAATTCCACTTTTCAAAAAAAAAAAAGTAAAAAAAAACTTCTAGTTCCAAATATCACGTTGGAGTACTTAAACTACCTGGAATATAGTAGCGTATTTTCTGCGCACGAGTCACGACGTCATTCAATTATC
>JAJJMA010113728.1:0-16433 GCA_023529015.1 Papaver nudicaule | reverse complement strand
TTGCACCACTATCACTTTGTTGGGTTGCTCGCCTCTCTTTGCAGGTGGTTGGTTTTCAGTCAGTTGCCCCTCTTGAACTCAAGACCCTAACAAATCACACACACACACACCTATAAAGGTTTATGAATAAGAACAATCTTTGCAATCTAGGATTCCTCTATAGTAGTTATATCCTTGTTGAATTGTGCCCTGTAACCAACAATAAAAAACAAAAAATCAACAAACTAAAGAACTTGAATTCACAACTCAGCTTTAAGCACCCATTTCAATCAATTAAACAACAAGTAACTCCCAATTTCAAAGGCATCTACACCACATCAACCACATTTTCTCCTTGCTTTCTCAGCCAAAACTGACCCCAAGAACGATAACCAAACTCTATCCAGTCTTTAGTTCATGTTGGTCACATACTTCAGGCCCTAACCATTCATAATCAACACCAACAACACCCTCCAACATATCACAAATTCACAGTAGCAATACAATGTCAACAGCGGCACAACAGACCCATTTTCCTGGCAGGAATCACATCAAAACTGCACCTAAAACCTCTCTTGGAACTCATGCTGACGAAACCACTCAACTATTGCATTTGTAGTACTAGCAGGAATGATTAAAGAATTTATCTTCATCTGATGAGGGTGTTTTCTGGATTGAATTCTTCATAGCCAACATCCAGGAGACAGAGACCATCAGGTGGTGCTGGAGGAGATGTGGCACGTCTTCATGTAGCTTCCATAAGATTTAGTAGTGCTTCATCATCTGCACCAGCAGCAAACTCTCTTATCATTGTTGCCACAAGCACTCGAACCATCTAATAGATGAGTAAGTAGTCAGAATCAGCATATACCATAGGAAATCGATATAGAGTTTAAGTGAGTAATTAACTTTAAGCATAAGCAAATGTATAATTGGTGTACAGAAAGTTAGAATTTTCACCTGTCCACCACCAAAAACCACCGCCCACCACTACTTCGCTTAAAATTTGCAACTTCATACAGATAAAAATCAAATCTTTGGGCACAATGTTTACTTAAAGATGTTGTAAGTTCTGAAATTGAAACAAAATTCACAAAAAAAGACCTAAAATTTCCACTGAAATTTACAAAATTGGAGTGGAAAAAAACTGACCTTATTTCACGAGAAGGACGGGTACCAACACTGTGAGCTAAACTCCATTTCAATATCCCTTCCAAATTCTTCGATCCTGCTCCTCCTTCGTTGTTCGCTGAAACCCTAATTTGATTTTGAATGAATGAAAAACAAAAATCCTATTTTTTTCTTTACTGTTGAAAACCCCTTTGGTTTCTGAAAGCTTTATAAAGGGAGGGAAGAATGCTAAGCTAATAGATGGTTTAAACCCTAATCTTACTTCTGGGTTGTAGTTGTAGTGGTGTTGAAAGTAGAAACCTAGGTGAAGGAAGAAGAAGAAGAAAAAGAAGAAGTCTGGGTTGTAATCGGGTTAAGGATAAAATAAGATGTAACCGGTTACGGGTAAACCAGAGTAGTTAGAGTTGGGTTAGTTGGTATGGTTAGTTTCAAGTTCAACAGTGAAATCGGTGACCAGCTCGACCAAAAATTCAAACGGACATGGGTTTAGCTTTTTTTGACTCGGTGATCATTTTCCAACTTAAGTTGGTAACAGTGGCTACAGTTGCCATTTTCTCTAGAGAAATCCCAAAACACAAGCCTGGAAACCTTGATGGGAATTGGACCTTAAGTAAAGAATTACGCCTATCTACAACAAAACTAGGGCAATTCACTTTAATTAAATAACAAGTAGTACTAAATCTCTAACTTAGGATATCAAAATTCATTAATCGAACTAATAAAAATGGCACCTACAGTTGCACTTGTGGGTTTTAGAAAACAGAACATTTTAATTAAGAAAACCATGTCAGAAGATATTCGGAGAAGAAGGAGACCGAGTTTTCTTTTAACACCCGAAAATTCCCTTTCCTTCCAAAATTAGAACATTAATTAGTCACAATTGAAAAGACACATGTCAGATTTTTATTTGTCCCTCATGCCCCATCAAAAAATTTCTCTTAGCAGGCTACCTACCTAACCAAATGGTTACAACAAGAAATGGTTGCATATCTTTTGAGTTCAAGAGTCCATTTGAGGTTCTTTTTGGCCTCACTCCTGATTACAAGTTCTTGAAGGTGTTTGGTTGTCAATGTTTTCCTCATTTAGCTCACTGTAGACAAGGCAAGTTGCTCAAGGGAAGTACTATCATGACCACTTAGATTCATCTAAACCACTTGCTCAGTTTTTCTTGTTTTTGAAAGTAGGTATTGATTTCTGTTGTCGAACCCTATTTAGTTACAGATAGTACTTGTCAGAGATATAAACCTGAATTTACTTCCATAAATGAGTAAACCCTAAATACAAATTCAAATTGCATGAATATATCACCAGTACTCAAAACTGCAATTTAACTCTACACAATATGACAACAACGTTTTCTTTTCATGGACTAAAAAGCTTCCGGAAAGGCCCATCTTTTCTGTCTTTCGCTGCCTCTGTTAAGGCAATGAATCTTTTGAACCCAGTTGTTGCAGCACCTCTCCCAAGTGCAGCTGCTCGAGTTAGAACATCCTCACGAGAAGCAATACCCATGGTTGATATTGCATTACCAGCTGCAGCAGCAGCAACAACAACAGCAGGGGATGTCGGTGCAGCCGGCACAACTGACTGAACTACTGATGGTTGGGTAACCCCAGATCTGTGCTTATTGAAATCGTCCAGTATGCTTTGCTGATCTGCTTTCTTTAGACCCTGAACATTATAAACAATTGTACTGAATTAGCAGGCAAGTGCTAGATCGACTTGGCATATAATGAAATATGAGAATTAGCAGGCAAGTGCTAGATCAACTTGGCAGATAATGAAACATGAGTTCAAAAACAGATGGGCAAAGAGGATGAAGGCGATGAAGAGTTGTCAAACATCGTTTCAATCAGCATATATAACTTAGAATATATTTCTTGTACGAGAATATATAACCTTAAGCTCGAGAATTCTTTGAAATTCTGAAGGGGTTCCCTCTGGAAGCAGAGCTCTGTATGTATCGCCAACAGAATCAACAGGAGATAGAATAACCTGCAAAAAGAGACATGAGTATATATTCAAATTTGGTTCGCAAAGTATGACACTGGAGGATAACTTAAAAACTCTTACCTTCAACAGAGCTTCAGCTTTGCTCATCTCACGACTAACGAATTTTGAGTAGCTCGAGGCACTTGTTTTCTGCTGTATAAACACCAAGCAGAATTGTAACTCAGCAAATTCCCACACTATATTCAGAGCAAGCAAGTGCATATGATAAATACTACAAAAGCCGGTAAATCAACAAGTTCTCGGCCCTTTTTATATGGTCATATTTCATTTAGTGTCAACAACTCTCCACTCTTCCAGTAAATAAAGTCGAAGTTATGACCGTGCCCTAACTGAGGTTAAACAAAATAAACAACAGCAGGGTTGCATAATTCTCTTGAGTTGTAGCTTCCTAAGATATAATATCAAACTATTAGTACAAGAATAGTACCATTTCAAATTGTTTATGTTTGCACTGTAGGCAGCAAGTAGATGGCATTGTTTCAGAATGTATTAAAGCTTTGGTAAAGAAGCCATGAATATTCAGCAAACAGTATCTTGAAGAAACAACATCCTAAAACTTGCACAAGTAAACCAAACTTTTGACATATCAAACTAAAACATACTACTTTTCACATATCAAACTAAAACATACTACAAATATGATATCTGTTTCTCTATTTTCTTTCTTTACAAGATCAGCCTATAGGGAATCCAGGAACTGAGCAACAAGGAATGCAAGAATTATGAAAGATGAGATTACAAAGATGTAGTATAATTATGGGTTAGCTTACTGTTCTTCCCAAAGAAGGAATATCCAAAAGGATTGTCTTTACAGCCTGAGTATCCAGCAGCATCTGCAACAGTTGACCAGGGATACAATTAGCCGAAAAATATAAAGTGGTTAATACTACAAACCAGGCCCAGGGATACTGTCAAATTCCTTGTTAAGGAACTTTGCGTCTCTAATTAACAGTTTAATGTAGATTTAGAATTCCATAGAACCCAGTAAAACGTGGCAATAATCATGCATGCCAGGTGCCCACGCATTAACAGATTTCAAAAAGATTTTCTAGTCACTTTCTGATTTTCATCAATAACCAAAAGGTAGTAAACACCTGTATATTTTTATAACATTTGACAGCTCTAGCTTTCTTGAATGGTGGCATCAAAAAATTACAGTAGTTTCTAGAGTAGAGGCAAATTAAAAGCTTTTCAGTTATCTGTAACAATTTCAATACAGCGGAAAAATTTAAGATTGAAATGATTAACAGAACAAGAATTACGATCAGTGCAACAGTAAACATGCAGTTGCGCAAGAACTGTTCACAACGTGCCAAAGCCATGTTATATTCACTCCATATGAAATCTATACTGGTCTTAGCTAGGCTGAGATTTGGAAAACATGCATCTCATTAGCCACATAAATGTTGCATTAGGTGTATTTTCAGTTTTCACCAAAATAAATGTTGGCTAATATAAATGATTTCTCAGGTGACTTAGACATACAACATTCTCAACATGAATCACGACTATAAGTCAGTTTTTTCAGTAATCACAAACGTTTCATACCGCTTGGATGTTGCAACTGTAATTAAGAATAAAAGAGATGAGAAAAAGTAGTACCTGCTGTGCTCCGGTCTCCGATATGTGTTTGCACTTGTAAATGTTGAGGTAGAAGCGTGGACCCAAAGAAGCTGCAAGCTGATACAATAACTCATATATAAATCAAACAGTAGGAGAAAATTTTGAATGATGCAAGTTTTGAATCAAACTTGGCATCATCAAATTCAAAATTCTCTATAGTTACAAATTCAAAATCCACCATTTCAGCAAACTTAAATGTTTACTTATCAAATCACTAATACAAGTGCAGCAGTTAAGATTACAGTGTTTTCCTTTGTGATCAACTACCAGTACTAGTGTACTACAAGGAATATTGGGATATTTGATATTTCACTCCAGCAGAATTGTAAATCGTATTATAAATCAACGAGTTGCCTTAGAATGATGCATTTATAAAATTTATTCCAAGTATTATTTTTTTTTATCTTCAAAAGGTTGAAAACAGAATTCTGCAAACCCTAACTTAACTAAGATTGATCGGAAAAAAGTTCACAGGGTATATCAACTACGAGGTTAAATGTTAATTTCAATACATTACATTTGTGATTTGTGGAATATCATATAATCATTATGCTTGGCTCATACTAATGAGATTTCGCATACATACTAGGTAAGCGAACAATCATATAATAACCTATTTGTGGGTGGTTTTCGCTTGGATATGCCGGTGACCAAAAATTGGATCTTTACATCCTGTTGCACCCCGAATGCTCGTTTGAGATATGTTAAGAATTTAAAATCTATAATTTCCCAAATTTGTTTGAATTTATCATCTTACTGCATATCCACATTGATCCTTGGGTAATACTGCTAAGCAAACCAAACATTTAATTCATGGCCTTGATTTTACGAGGATCACAAGGGCTTATATCTTGTTCCAGTTTAGGAATCTTTCATTCTCACTATGTTAAAAAGGAGAATTTTCAGAGTCTATAAACTAAAACAACTTCTTACTAAAATAATAATCAACTATAGAACTGCGAGGGAAAAAACATATTTCAGCAGTCCTCCTCAGATTATTAGCTCAGAAATAATAGATATAAACATCTATAGGATGTATTAACAATTACCTTGTCTAAGAAAAACTGGAAGTAAATGGGAGTTAAAAGACTTCCAAGCACAGGAATGCTGCTGTTAAGAATCAAATTGATGCTATTGACATACCTACAGAAACACCCAATTGGTTATTCTTACAAGTTAAATCAATTTAAAGCTTGATGACAGTAGTATAGAGACAGGTATGAACATGTAACAAGCTCTGTAAATCTTACTCTGACTGGTCGCCAACACTTTCTAGTGTGCCCCATGGAACACGTGTCATCGCAGCCATTTCAGCATCAAATTTGGTTTCCAAACCTTGCACTAATGTCAATAACGCTCTTGTTATTACTGTTGAGAATTCACCCTGCAAACAGACGCAGGCACATAATTCATGTGGTGATGGACAGATATACTGTTAGGAATAACATATGTAGATCAAGAAGATTCAGTTACCTGCACATCCGACATATCCACCTTATCCGCATATTGAGAATCAATGATTTTTGCCACGTTTTCAGCTAGTTCACCAGACTGTCGAGAAAACAAACAAACAAAAGAATTGATACTCAATAGATTATTTGACAGAAACAGTGTTTTCACCAATAGATTTGGTTTTTAAAAGCTAAACAGCTATACTAGTCCTTTGAGTTTTCGTTGTATGCAAGAAAACATAACAAACTTCTCATAAAAATGGGATCTGATTGGTTCCAAATCCCTATCAAATTGATAACCAATTTCATTTGTGTATGAAGAACGCAAACTGGTGTAAGCTAAACCAACGAAAGACCAAAGCAACTAACCGTTTTATGGCAATATTCTGCAGTATTCACTATATAGCAAATCACCCTTTCGTCCCTGTCAGAAGTCTGCAACGCAGTGTCAGATACACAGATGTAACCAAGTAGGAAACATTGGACTGTAGTTGAGAATCAATTGTTTCCAGCTTGAAGACATGAACAGAAAAGACCTTGATTTGTCCATCGGTACCAGTTGCAGCTGCAACTAACCCCACTCCACCTTTTGGTAATCTTGCGAAAAGTTTAGTAGCATATGTTCTAAGAATTCTTTGAAACACCTAATAAATGATCAAAGGTAAATGAAGATAAGAATTCATAATGAGCACTAATCTTTTAGAAGTTAGTATGATACAGCATGGCTTTCAATAATGTACCTTAAACAAATTAAACAATGTTTGGTTCTTCGTCAATGCACTGCATCTCTTCAAGCTTCTCCTGATTATCAGAAACACCTAAGCAAAACCATGGGCAAATAAACACCTTAGATATAAGAAACTGAAATTCTGCAATTTGTGATATAAAATAAATTGATTAAGATTCTGATGAAAGATCTTGGAACAGTGTCTTTATTTTTTACATTCACTAGGAATTCAATAAGCACATTATATATCATCTTCAACGTACGGTGGCATACTCTATAGTGCATTACTGGGAACTTATAAAAAGTACCCAACAAGACATGACCAAATAAACTTTAGGTAAAGACTGCTACGGGCTCAATACATCCCAAGCTTATGAATGAATTACAGAAGAACAAGCAGAACGTAAAGGTTCTCAACGCACCTGCATGCTACTTGATAAAATATTTGTCTGACTTCCCTCCTCCGTATCCCAGGTTTCATCCTATTGATGAAAGGTGGAACATTTGTTATTCGCAGAATGGCACGCAGAAGGATAGAAAGGAGAAAAATATATAGTTCAGAAAAATCAACAATACAAACAAAAAATAATACCTGAACAAGTTTTTCCAGGGTCTCCATTAGTGTTTTCTCCTCCAGTTCTACGTATCCGATAAGGTGAGGTTCAAAGCAAGATGAGATAATCCCTCGGAAGTTGAACTATCAAATCAGTGAATGAAAATATTACTTACTGGCGGAAAGCATGAGTTGTGAAAAGAAGATATACAAGGTGACCCAAATGTGGACCATAGACAATACACGTGTAAACGAAAGATGTAACATAGAGTGAAGTGACACATCAGTTGGTTCTTTTCCATCTTAAGCTTTATGCCGAAGTTATTAGTATGGCAACTTACTATACATCTACCAGGCCAAATTCCATATGTTTGACAATCAAGATACTCACTAAAGATGTCAACCATAGGTTGATGTCAAATCTTATTATTTACAGTAGACCATGAGAACTACCACAATTAAGTAGGCCCGCGTAATCTATCTCGCAGTCTAGCCGGTATCTTAAAATTCATACAGTAAAAATACAAAATGGCAACAATATATAAAACCAGTCAATGTAGAAACATACTCCAGCTCCAGGAACTGATAAGTCTTTGTGGCCATCCTTTTCCTGCCATTTTACTAAGATCAGAAACAAGATTCTTTACCTGACAAAATTATAATTCAGACAGCATTGCTGTAAACATACCTCTGAGCCACTTCCTTGATGTGAAGCAAGCTTCTTTTCGTACTTCTTTCGAATGTCTATTACGGCTTGGTTATTACTCTCCCCTTTATTTGCATCCTCACCGTCATTCCCAGCTTCCCTATTCCAAGTGCCTCCACTAAATTTTTCAGCCAACTCATCCTCAAACTCAATAGTCCTTTGTAATGCCTGCAACAATTACCAAAAAGGAAAATGCAAGCACAATAAAGAACTACGGTAATAGCAGGTTTTAGAAGAAATCTCATCCTCTGGAAATGGTGAAGACTTAACTCGGGGTTATTAAAAAGAAAACAACAAGTCATAGAAACACTAAGCATCCAGTGTTTAACAGCTTAATGTTATTCACAGGATCACAAGAGTAGAAGTGTAGCTTTTTTTTTTTTTTTTGAAAGTTAAGAAGTCCATTGGCATATCAACAAACTAAAAGAACAGTCTACAATATTCACTAGAAAAGTAACAAGAGACAAAAAAGACAAAAGGCAGTAACAGCATCCTGACAGAAAGATCAGGGTAGTCTGCAGGCGAGATTCTAAGCTGATGAACAGCGCATTAACTCCCTCCATTTTGGAACAACTTATCAAAACATGACATTTCGCATCATACACCACCCAGGAAAAGGAATAGTGACTCTGGTCCTGTTTGTTGTCCATATAATGTGGGCGCCACTTCCCATAGTTAACACTAGAAAGTTAAAAGACAAAACTTTCCTCCAACTAGATGTGGTGGAGAATTTCAGCCTCTGACAAGATCTAGGGTACCCTAAACGCCTGAGGTTGTCCATCAGTAACCATGACGAATTCCAGGTGGCATTTTGGAATATGACAATAACAAGGCCTGGAGGTGATAATGATGATATCTCACAGTGATTTAGATACGTTATTATAAGACTCTGCGACAGAGATGTTTCCATTGAAGCTTGCTCTTCTAACCATTGGTTGTCAGACTGTTTGAGAGGCAAGAGGTAGAAAGCGAGCCTGCTCAGTTAAGATCTAGAACTGCAACAATCACCAACAAGCTGCATGGTGCCCCTCCAGAAACCTTCCTCTCTCCTGTACTGATACTTTGACACTCACATCTTCAAGAACCTTTACGTGACCCCCTTCCATTTGTCTATTTACTACTCACGAGAAGAAAATATAAAACATGACAACAAAGAATATCATGCATGTTTGACAAACTGGAGTAATTTATATCTGATTTAGGAATTGAGTGTAAAACTTGCCTGACCAAACAATTGCAAATAAGAACATACAAAAAAGAGGAAGAAGATGTACTCAGCGGCACACACTGCATTTTTATTAACAATGAAACACTTACCAACAACAGAGTTCCGACATCAGGCTTTTCTTTGAGATTATCAAGTATGTCCTCTAGTTGAGTTCTACAGAAAGAAAAAACAGGACCACCAAATTCTTTAAATCTTAATGTTGCTAATGCAGGAATATACATTGATTTCAAAAAAAAAAATGACAAACACAATAACTTGTACAAGGTACTCGACACAGACAGAGGAATGGACTGGCATCCATTGTTGTGACAGCTGATACAATTTGGTGGTTTGGAGTTCCATAAGTTAAATATCATTCTCTTCTGTAATTATATAATGTTGCTAATAAAATTGTAAAGTTGTTTTCATGTGTATCATTTCATGGAAAACAGATACATTTCTATCCTCCACACAAAATAAATCAATGCAGTGACAAGGTTAACTTCATGGCCAAACTGAAGTTAATTGAGAAATAATTATAATGAATTTTGTGTTTACTGTTTCCAGAAGCAATTTACTATGTCTTGAATCAGTTGGCTAAAAGTTTAATAGAACAGAAAAGTTAGGGGAAGTTGATGGTAAACCTTGTCAATTTGCAAAACTGGATACAAAGCAAGTATGCAACATGCCAAGAAGAAGGAAAGATCTTCCAAATTTCGTCATTTGTTCGTAAACGGCGTTTGATCCATGCATATCTCCGTTCAGCTTTATCCAACTTGGCCAATTCTGTAGGATACCATATACAAATGAGAAATTCAAAATTTTATATGTTAACAACATGACAAATGAAACTATAGAGTAAGGAAGCACAATAACCAAAATTACATACCAGCTCCTTCAAAGATCTGACGGTATGAAGTAAGCTCCCTACTGCAGAAGTTTTTTACCAATTCTTCCCTCACAGAAGGCTCCAAAGCATCAACAACTAAGCAAGCATCAGATAATTGCTGCAGTAAGTTGGTTTCCTCTGTCTCTTTCCCTGTACCTAAGCTGCCAAAACAAATCAAATGAAATTTTTTCTAAATGTTTATTTAATCTTTCTTTTGTAACAGCAACTTATGATTTAATTTTACTTTAGAAAAACATAAACAACGCATTTCCAACCTTTTGATCATTTTAAAAATAGCTTTTGCATCTAGACCATTAGCAAGAAACTTTACCCGAGATGCTAGCCCATAAAGCCCCACATTAAACATTAAATTGTTTAGAATTGAAGCTATTCCTTCTACAAAATTACTACGATTATCGTATAAGAGCGAGAGGCGGATAATATTGATTACAATGTGTCTCCATAAAATACATAAAAAATTAAGATAAATATTGATGCGGACAGAAAGAAGATAGTCATCAATCACCAAAAACTGAATATCACACTGACATATCTTACAAGTATTACATCCAATTTCTTATCAAATACCTTGAGAAATCCGAGAATACATGAGATTTGAGTATTTGTTTGATGTTTTTGAACTTTTCTCTAAGTTCATTAATCTTTGGAACATCCCTATAGGCCTCAAAATGACTGCATAACTGGTTTACCGCCTGAAAACAATCGCAATCTCGTATCAGCAAGAAAAATTAGCACTTCCTTTTATAAGATAAAAATAAATGGACTAGTTGTAACTATGGTTTATCATATTTCTGATGATGCACTTACTGTTGTTCGCATAAAAACTAAAAGATCCATACTTCATATACAATATGAAAAAGAAGCACAAACCACAACACGGAAAGAAGATTACAGTGAAATGTTAGCCATGTTACATTACTACCAATCCAGAAGACAATGGTATACCTCCAACTGAGCTGCTGCTTCCTTATATTGCCGCTTTGATGCCATTACTTGCAGTTGCTCAACAGCAGAGACTGAAATTATCATGAAGTGGGCAACAGTAAGAACTACGTCAAACAGAGATCCCACTTAAGTAATCATATTTGTAAGCAAGGCAAGCATATCCATACTGAAAACTGGATTTAAGTTAAACATCTTCCGGTATGGCTACTGTCAAAAGAACTAAGAAAATTCAAAATCTACAAAAGATCATTATTGTTGCAACTTCATCAAAGTCTACAAGGTAAGTGACTGCAACGCGACCACTAATCCCCAGAAGAATTAATTTAGCTACGATTGGCAAATAGTACTTCAATATACTGCACTCAAGGCCTATCTGAAGATGATACGAGGACAAACTGCAATTAATACACGTTTTACCAATTTACCACCATAGGACACACTATGAAACACAGTTCATATTCTAAGATAAACTAAAAATATAAAGATCACAAAAGTATAAGGCTAACCGAGCATTGTCAGCCGATGAAGAGCAGTGATTGTAGTTGTTATGTGCTTCTTTGCAAAATCCAGCTTTTTGATGTCACGGCAAATTTCTTGAACCATGGTTTCACTTTGCTCGGCCTTGGTTTTTATTTCTCTGATTTTATGCATGAGTTCCTATATATAAAGACAACAGAGCAGCGTAAGAAACTTGATCACCCTAGCAAGCAATATACGCACACATGAGTCCCCTTGGGCATACAAAATGAAGTTAAGATATGCTTTTGGAGGCACGAATTTTTATCATTACAAACTAACTTAAGCTCCACGTTTAATAAACAAACCTGAACAGCACCTGTAGCTGCAGCAAGATCTTCTTTGGCTTTTGTGCCTGAATTACTCTGCAAGGAAAAATTGTAACCAATCAGAAGATTTGAAGGTTAAAAAACAACAATTGATCAAACATATATATCAGAACCTTCTGAACCACGAGTAATATTTATAGATTACTTTTTTAAAGGTGAGTACCACATATAAACTGCAAGCAGCATACCACACAAGAGGCAAGATGGGTTTTCATCCTATGCAACAAAGAGATTTAAGGTATTTGACAATCCCACTTAAATTCTCGTAACAATATCACTACCTGACCTATTCCTAGAGTTACAACTACATATATGCTCTCCAGATTTACATACTTCCTAAACATAAAACCTATAAGTAAAACTGGTTCGATTATCTACCACTCTCTGATGTGCTCTCATGCATGAAAACTAAAAAGTAACCCTACACTTCATCAGCCAGCATAAGATACACCCGATTCCACCACAAAATTTAGAAAAACAAGTGAAAGACAGGCAGTTATAGGTGGATAATTCAAGTATCACATGTTACCAATTCGTAAATTGCTATAAGAAAACAAAAAATAGAAATAAAAACCTGTTGGCGAACTGCAGTCAGTATCCCTGCATCAACACGACTAATCTCACTCTGAATCTTTTGTATAAGTGGCTCCACTCCAGGTAAAGATGCTTCTGCATTGCACAAATTTTCCACAACTTCCACTCAGTTGAAAATGACAGTAATCATAATCCATAAACAGTAAAGTACTGAAAAATCTGTCCAAATTCATGCAGATTTCAGACTTCAGTTCCAAATTAAAAATACTTAACTCTAGCAAGAAATTAGGATCAATACCTGTAGGGAACATCTGGTTGATGTACTCAATAGCACCTGACTTGTCCATGGCTTCTTCGTAAAACCTATAATCAGATTCTTACTTAATTTCCTAAAAACAACAACATAGAACCAAGAATCAGAAGCTGAATCCAGATCGAAGATTAGAGATGAAGTGATTGTCATCAAACGAAGATCAAAATGTAATGCAGTGACGTACCTTTGGAAATGCTCATCGAAATCTAACTGAATTTCTTTTTGTGCTTTGACTGATGACGAGATCTCTCTGCTTCCTTTTGTGGTGTTGGGGTAAAGAAAAAGACGGGGCGAGTCTGTCTGTATGGATCTTGAAGAAGAACCCGATTAACTTTAGAGGGACGTCTGTTTTTTCTTTTCCTGATCTGACCCGTCTGACTGAAATTATGATTCATCTGACTCAAATTTAAATGCGTTTGTTTTTTTAGCGAGATCCGGCTCAACTGACTCGGTTTATTTGGATATTTTGTCATTTTTCGAGTCAAGTGTTCTTCCAATACCTGACTCAAATGGATCTGAGTCAAAGATTAGGTTTGCGTCAGGTAGCGAATTAGATCTGACTCAAAAGAAAAAACAAACAGTCTGACATCTGATTCAGACCGAGTCAAATCCAGACGTCGAGTCAGCAAAAAACAAACGCCCTCTTAGTGGTTAAGTACTGTTGTAGACGATAAAAAATACATATAATAACCGATTTAATAATATTGACCGGTTATATCCAACTAAACTCCAAAAGTGATTTACAAACCATGTTGTTTAGAGCAAGCACTATGGTAATCGCAAGTTAAGACATGTCTTGAACGAGGAACATGCTTGATCTCATAACTTGAAAAAAAATTGCCCATGGCTATGCCCTTGTATATGATATAGACAATTTTTCTTGATTGTAGACAAAAACGAGGCCATAATGCTTGCTTTTAGAGGTGCTTAAAAAGTTCTTACAATATTGTCACCTCAATGGTACTAAAAAAAAATCCCAGACAAAGCTTCACAACAATTTTTGGGTGGAAAATTTTAGAATAAGATAGATTCAAATGGACAATGGTCTCTCGGCATTTAAATATTACCAAAGAACCAACTTTCTGGATTCTTCCTCCGCCAAGCACCATCAAACTAAATGTAGCATCCAGCTGAAACAATAAGGCCTCTTCCTATGCACAAGGCAAATGAAGAAAATAGCCAGATTTGCGCCACTATGCATTAGGGTAGCTCAACAGGCAAACTCGTATTTTAGCCAGTTTGAAGGCTGGGATATAGTTTCAATCGAGCGAGAGAATCAATCTCGCTCGATAGAAACAATATCTCTAGTGAGATTAAGATTGAACGGGGTTAATTCTTTCTCTTATCTGAGTTTCATCCAACGGTCAAAAATTCATTGCCTATAATTTCTGAAAATCACTCCCAATTCAACTTACACATTTTTTTTTATTCTCCAACATTTTTTCTAGAATATGACTCGAAAGCATCATTTTCGATATCTTGTTCGAAGGTTTACCATAGAAGAAGATTGTCTATATGTAGATTTTATGTTTTCTACACCATGGATGCTATTAATGGTGCACCATTCCAATCGAATCAAACTTTGTGGAAAATTATTTTTTGAATGTTCGAAGAAGAGACTGGCAACATTAGAGAGCATAGTTCAGTCAGCATGTTCGATCGTTTTTCAAAGATTAGCTTCGAAGTGGATAAATTTGTGGCTTAAACCTTTAGAATCAATCGATTAAAAGTCATTGGTGAGACCGATGTGAGGAGATCGTTAACGACATGGGACATGCAGAACGACTGCTCTTTCTATTTTATAATTTGTTTCCACATCTTTAAGTCTTTGCCGAAATACTACCCAATTCAAGTGTGAAGTTGTTTTAGTTTGTAATAATTTAATTTTAACTAAATTGTTGATTCCAATTCAATAAATCAATCTGCATTGGAAATTTGCTTCTACAACTAGTTTTCACTAACTAAAAAAAAAAGTACATGGAAATAAATTTAGAAATAAACTAAGGAAACAACATTTGAAAATAAAAAATTACATCTGGTCGTCTTGTTGTTCTTGTTTTGGATTCAGACCCATGAAATTAGTCAATCTGAAATTGTACAAGGTTTGCATGTCAACATTAGGTTGGGAACTAGAGTCAGGAGGCAAAATAGAAACAGCAAAATCATACTCTCGCATACGAATCGTATAGGCTAGTCGTGCTTGGCTGAAATTTTCTTTGACCAATTGTGGGCATTAGAGTAAAAAGATTTTGATTCCGAAGTGCTTCAATGTCAAAACCTGGAGAAGTGAGGTTTAGAGATGCTCCAACAATAGGGGCATAACCTCTAGGAGTGCCCGTGCCCATTTGAGATCCAAGCTTGTCTATATAACCGGAAGTAACGTGTTGAGATGCTGCAATGTCAACGACATAACCGGAAGCTTGAACACCTTGACTACTAGAAGCTTGAACTGTTTGAAATGTTCCACGATCCACCATCTGAGTGTATTCTACGAATATGGGGGATGGAGGTTATACGAGCACAACTTCTTCTACTTACACCACTTCTTCCACCTCGAATGCTAGAACCGGTGATACAGGTGTATCCTCACTACTTTAGAAACTTAGTTAACCTCAAGTAATTGAGGGAAGAACTCTATTTAGGGAAGGAATCCTAAATAGAGTAGAATTCTATTCAGGGAAGGAATCATAGATAGAGTAGGATTCTTTTTAGGGAAGGATTCCTAAATAAGGAAATAACTTCCTAGAGAAGGATATATTTCCTAGATAAGGAAATAGATTCCTAAGAGGTTTGGGAAACCAAACCACTGTAAATAGGGATTTCTAGCTCATAGCTAAACACACACCTAGAGGGGAAGCTTGTGAGCTAATCACTAGAGGTGTTGCAAAAGCAACCTTAGCAAACAATTTAGGGTGTAAATTGTTTAGAGAGATTGTAAGAGTGAAAAAGAGAATTGTAATAGTTTTCTTGTTCATAATCTAGAGAAGATACTTTTCTTCGAATTTGTTATTGTGCTCCCTGTTTTCGTCTATTGTTATTTTGAATTCCTCCCTAATAATTATAGTAACCAAGAGTACAGAGATTAAACGTATCAATCTGGACTCATACTAGGACTCATGTTAAACATCATTGCATCCCTCGTTTGGAAAAGCTCTGACACATGCATATTATGAAGTTGCTGGAACATATGGTGAAAGTCATTTAACCTTGTTTGATATTCCTCTGGTGTAGCCGATACACCCCCCACCCCCCACCCTAACTTAACATATTCATAGAACAGTCGGGGCTGGAACACCACCCCACCACCCCAACAAAAAAAATACGGATTTTGCATGCTTTTAAAAGTAACCAGAACAATAACAATATCCCTGTATTCATTAAAAGTTGGCATTTCCCAAACAAATTGTGGCGTAACCGACGTTGTTTGTGTAGGATAATTGTATACTCTTGGTCTTGCTGGTGGAGATTTCGAAGGGATATATTCGGGTCCAGATGG
>JAJJMA010113723.1:482-11118 GCA_023529015.1 Papaver nudicaule | reverse complement strand
CGGTGGAGAGGATGATATCATAGTGCAGTATTGATAAATCTCACCAACACATTAAACCCATTAATCTGCTTCATGTCGACATCGCCTCAAATTCCTCGGCATCAGAACCAGATCACTATATGGTACATGGTAAAGAGTTAACAGAGATGCATCCTCATGGATTTCCTCTTTATACGACTCAGCATTCGAGTCTTAATGAAAACCTCAGGAATATCGAAGTTCTAGGCCTGTCCAGAACTCCCTGAGAAGCGTACAACAGCCTAAACAGGCTTAAACAAACCTCATCCTAAACTCAGGATGGTCTAACACACCATGGATAAACACGCCATGACTTCAAGTATGTTGTAGCGTAGACACGCACATCGTAACCAAGATATAGCCAGCACGCACCAGCTGCAACAAAGTTGACCTTGGCCAGATGCTAAAGTCATAACGCCACATAGCATGGCATCACGAACCATGAGCCATGACGAGGCTAGAGCTAAAGCGCTTTACAAGTATAGCCTTGGCCAAAGGCCAAGGCCGTGGCGCCATGAACCATGGCACCACAACGAGTTGGCCTTGGATAGAGGTCAAGGCCGTGGCGCCATAAGTCATTGCGCCATGAATAACAGGGCTAGCGCTAAAGCGCTTTACAAAATAGCTTTGGCCAAAGGCCAAGGCCGTGGCGCCATGAACCATGGCACCACAACGAGTTGGCCTTGGCCAAAGGCCAAGGCCGTAGCCTCTTGGGCTATGGCTCCACAAGCCAATGGCGCTATGAACTCCTGGCCTTGGCCAAATAGCCAAAGCCACTCCTATACTCGTGTCCTGGAGGCACCACACTCTCGTTGGTCATGACAATTAGTCATACGACTCTGCTCAACTCAACTCAACTACGCAATATATGCGTATCACTCGAGACATCAAAACATCACACGGGGGGATAACTTTAGGGGTATTGGTCTGGCGGTCTACGGCAGTTGAAAGAAACTGATAGAGATAGTGGACAGTTACGAGAATATGGCGCGAGTGGACATGTTCTACACAACTCAGGCAGTTACGGAAACCAACCCATGTCCTCCACTCCTCCACTCTTCCACGACTTCCACCTTCTCTATCGAGAGATCAGGGTGAGTTCAAAACTATAAATAGAGGCCTCCTCTATCTTCCAAGGCAGGAGGACGAAAATCATCCAGAAACAACCAGACATTCAGAACACCTGAATGAACCAGAGCCTCAGAGTAAACATGCCTGATCAACCAACACACTTCTAGCCTTGGAGATTTCCAGTCACCTTCACGACGGAAATCTTGAACTCTTACACCCAAAACACATCCTCAACCTGATCTCAAGTTTCTTAGTTGTTTCCCTCCCTAGATCAACCTCTATCCTCTATGTGACCGAAGCAAGACGTGAACGGCCATTGACTTGGTTTAGGCTCGTCTTGTTCGACTTTGATCTCGAACACTACAAAAGTACCCAGAGACGGTGCATTGTTTTTCCAGGTAAAAACAGTTGGCGACCACAGTGGGAGATTATTCTCTCGGTTCCAGAAGATTTTCTCAAAGATGGTTGAGCTTAGGTCGGGATCAGATACCAAAAACCCCAACTCTTCAACTGACGGTATTTTTATCTCTAATGCAGCACCTACCAACCCACCTACATCCAGCAATACTCCCAATATACCTGTTACCCAAGAAAATCCCCCTTCAACACCTGTCATCTCGGCTATACCCATCACCCCAATAACTCCTAACGCTCCAACTCAAACCTCTGAGAAGAACCCTTCCTCCAAGACTAAGGTTGGCGCTACCACTGAGAAAGGAAAAGGAGTGTCAGGAGCACTGACTATAGATGAGTTGGCCAAACGTCAAGATGCCCTCGCGGAAAGCCAAGTCAAGATGTTCGACACACAACTAGGAATCCTGGATTGTCTCAAAACTCTAACCTCGAAGCTGTCAAGTTAACCAGTCAAGGAGACCCCTGATGCTGCTGCTACAGGTGCCCGCTCGACCGTTATCCACATTCGAGATGACGAAGCGCCTTCTCTCCCAGAAGAATCTCGCCAAAGAGGAGGACCATCATCCCGCTATGTCACGGCAGACGACTTGGAAAAGATGCTACGAAGTCGAGAAAGAGATATGGCGCCACCTATCCACCAACACCAGCCACCGTACCCGCACGAGGTCCAGAGGATTACCCTCCCCAAAGGATATATGCCGCCCATGTTCTCCTTGTATGACGGAACTGGGAATGCACGCGAGCACATCTCACGATTTCTGGAATCCCTGGGGGAACACGAGTACAACCATGTCTTGAGACTCAAAGAATTCTCTAAGTCTCTCACTGGAAGAGCCTATACCTGGTACAATAATCTTGCTCCGAACAGTATTGGGACCTGGGGCGAGATGGTGAGTGCGTTCTACCGCAAGTACTTCTTCGTGTCTGAACAAATAACACTATCCGATCTTGGCAGAATGTTCTAGAGGCCTAGCGAACACCCGAACGACTACGTCAAGAGATTCAGAATTCAAGCCCTTGATTGCCACGATCCGAATGTCACGGAACAACAGTTGGTGGAGCTCTGCATCAACGGAATGATTCCTGTATACCGAGCCCTCTTGGAGAACCTCCGCTTCCAGACCTTCTTTGAACTCCATGAAGCTGCGAAGAGGTCCGCCACCACTGCACCCGCCCTGTTAGAAAGGACCAAACCCTTTAGGAGCGAAGAGACCCGGGCCACTCGCAGCGATAGAAGGCTGATCAACAAGCAATACAACAATAACTTGCCATCCATGGGCGCCATCAGTGAAGGAGGGAAGAGGAAAGGCCCCGTCACGGAAGCGACGCATCCAAAACGTACTAATTCAATTCCAGAGACCCCGAGCAAGAACATGAACCAAGGAGGGCCACAACAACAGGAGATGCAGAGGCAAAAAGCCAGACCAGAGATACCAGACTACCCATTCCCCATGGAGGAGGTACTAGAGTTGCTAGACACCTGGATCCAGGACGGAGCGATCGAACTCCCTCCGATACGACAGCCTCCTACAGCCGAAGAAGTAGCAAGCCCAAGGTACTGTCGCTATTACCGAGTCGCTACTCACCCTACCAAGGACTGATTTACCCTTAAGCGAATTTTCCAAGCCAAGGTAGAGTCCGGGGGATTACACCTAAGAAACGAAGGAGTATACCATGATCCTCTACCAGTTCGAGCATTCACCCTCCCTGAGGAACCGGTGAACAAAAGAGTGGAGGAGATAATGTACTAACTATGCGAGACTCTCTGTCTCTAGAAACCACAGCGGAAAGACATGTTCGCAGCGCTCAACATGGTAGTGTCGGGAAAACGCCTACCCTTCAAGGAAATCAAAGAACGGACGATGCCCGAGCAGGAGAAGCCAACAGAAGGACAAGGCTGGGGACTCCTCACAACCGCCCGCCTCTCTTATGCTGAATTCTCGAAGACACTCATCGACCCGGGATCTCCAGTGAACATCATTTCGGTCAAGACTCTCAAGATCGCTAACATCCCTCGCAGCAGAGCTATTCATGCCCCTACCATCACCAAAGGTCCTGACGGGGCCGAAGTACGCACTTGCGGGTGGATCGATCTTCCCGTTGAAATCGCCACAATCCCAACCATGGTGGAGTTTCAGATTGTTAAAGGAGTCGTCGAGAGCGACATGGTGCTGGGACATCCATGGATCTACAACAACCAAGAGACACTTCCTCTAGAGTTCATGGAGCGGTTTGTACAAAAGAGCAGCGTCACGGAGGCTGTAGTCACGCCTGCAGAACCCAAGGGAGTCAATGAGGACCCCCTTTACCACGAAGGTACTTCGTCCACCCCTCTTTTATATGATAGCCCACATTCACCGAGCTACTGGGGACTCACCACGAGGAGAACCGTTCAAGGGGAAAACCCTGGAAAACCCACAGTAGATGTCGGCACAGCTATAAGAATCTTCATCAAAGCCCTTCAGGAATCCGGAACTGTACGTGACAAGCCGTAAAATGTTAAGATCCGAGGAAAAGGCGAACTCATTCCCCACGACATACCACCGGAAGTTTTAGAGACTATCCCAGACTTCGAATAGTACGTGGAACTGTTCAATCTCAAACAAGAGGTGGGGGAGAGCGCGGTTGCATATGTGTAAAGGTTTCGCAAGAAAGCGAAGGAGCTTCTACCTAACCATGATTCACTCCATGCCACATTGGCTGCGGGATTGAACTCGGTTTAGCAAGTTTTCACCAAAAAAAAAACCTAAAGGAGGAAGACACTAATCCTCCTGTTTATTGTATTTGCATTCCTCCAAAGCAGCGCATCATAGCGTGCAGTAGATAGGATTTCCATTATTAGCAGATTTAATTAAGTAAAGTATTTCATTTCAATATCTCTTAGAAAACACAATCCTATCAAATCAATAGAAAATACCAACAAACTATTCAACGTTCCAAAGACGAGAAGTCAGGTACTAAAAAAAAAAAAAAAAAACAACCACTAGTCGAGAATATCACTCAAGACCCACTAGGTCCACCTTTGCAAGATAGCCTTAGTCGCTCCAGCTCCCTTTTCTCCCTCTGCAACTCAGCCTTTAACTCCGCCACCTTCTTCTCCTTCTCCTGGAGAATCTCCTCAGATCCCTGAGCCTTGGCCCTTTCAAAACCTGTCACGTAGCCAAGCCACATTGAAACCCTTAGACTCAGCTACAACTATAGAATCCTCCCAATCTTAGACATCAAGTGGATCCGCGGAACCGATGGATTGAGCTATCATCTCGGTCACCCTCGACAACAGAGTACTGACTATCGACTCAGAAAGTAGCCGCTTCTCCCCGTTACGAGCAATGTGGCCGAATTTCCTCCAAATCTGGTCATACACTGTCTGATACTCATTCAACACCGGGAAGTTACCCACCAAGACGTAGCCATGACGAACTTTGCCTACGAAGGAAGGGAAAGTGACTCCGGCGCCGGGATAGGTAGGTTCCTGGTTCACACCGCCATTGGATGTCTTCTCAGTTGAAAAGATAGCCACCCCAGCTCCAGCTGAAACGGTCTCACTAACAACCTTTGGAGAAGCTACGTTCACGCCGCCACCTGGTGATTGCCCCAGAGGGAAAGCCGCTCCCGAATTCTCCGGAACGACTTCGCCAACAATCCCGGAAACAGTTGTCCCCACGTCGCCACTCAAGCTTTCCCCACCTTTTAGTGTTCCCGCGATCTCCGAGACAGTAGCAGCCTCAACGCGACCCCCATTCTCCTGCTCCTACGGACACAAGACCTCGAGTGGTTAGTCAACACTGATTATACAAAGTCGAACCTGAAAGGGAAACAACCAACGGAGAAACAAACTCCAACAAGCTTTACCTGGGAGAGTTCGCGACCATTAGCCTTGCTAGGAGGAGAAGGAGAACCACGAAGACTCACACCAATTAGCTCGTTCACCTCCTTTCTCACCTCGATGTCAACAGTTGGGGACTCCGTGGAATTTTCACATTTGTCTGACACCGAGTCCTGCAAAGCAGCATAGGAAGATCAGCCAGGGAGGGGATACATTTATAAAGAGCAAGAGACGCCTCTGAGGTATGAACAACTTACCCGAGATGGGAAGGGACACGAACTCATCACGGGGGAAAGAGCGACGAAACGACCCTCAGGTAACTCCTTCCTACTACATTTAATCTTCTTCTTAGGTTGGACAATCGAAGGAGGCGCCATCTGTCACCAGGGGAAATAAAACCGTTAACCTAGGCAAGGCGAACAAAGCATATACGTGAACAATCAGAAAGAAGATTACCTGGGGTGTCAGGGTAAAAGTGGGCCTATCACTCGTGTTCACCTTCTTCACAAAGTTCCCCAGAACCTTCAAGGTGTAATGCCAGAATTGGTTGAATTCGGGAGTGACCCTCGCTACTCTACCAGCCACCAAAAAGATAACCTTTCTCCCGGGATCCTGAGTAGGGTCTAAATATTCACGTAAATCATCCTTGGACGGAGGGAGGGAACGATCAAAGGGCACATCCTGGTCGAATCCCATGAATCACGCCGCTCTGTCAATATTGTACTCCTGCTTCACCAACCTGCCTTGATAAAAGCCAAAGATGAAACCCGAGACGCTACTGCACATGAACACATGTTGCCCGTCATACTCGATGTTAGTAACACCGCGAGAGCCAGAACGCAAAAGGACCTTATCATCCTCTGCAGCAACTTCGAGTTGAAAGACTCTTTTGTCACGAATGTTACACCATGGACGAAAGCAGATGCACTCATCCCTGTCCAGAAAATCTATCAACCTTAACGAGTCCTTAGGTTGTTTGTCGCTCCACCACATGATCCTGACGTGGTCCAGCGAATCCGAAGGGAGACCACCCCATGGGGCATAATTCACATAGTGTTCCCACAAGAAGGCCTGGAGAAAGGGGAGATTGATGAACGACGAAATACGCCCCGCGGAAGAGATAGACATGTTCCTGGTGTTTTAGGTATAAAACAAATAAGAGAATCTGAGGGGTAAAGTATGAAGTGTGATGATGTAATAAAAGATTGTGATGAATTCGAGAGGTCAAGATCGAACAAGACTCGCCTAAACCAAGAAATGGCCGTTCGAGTATTGCTTCAGTTACAAGAAGAGGATTTTAGGGTTGGTTTAGGGAGGGAAGCAGAGAAAGATGAGATCAGAGAATATTGCAAGATAAGGATGAATATTCAGTTCTCACTAGATAATAAATGCTGAATGAGAAGAGTTAATCAATTATCGATAAGATAGACTTGATTATACTTGCACTGAACTTGTTGAACTTATCTGTTTTTTTGGATGAGATTGAGATGATTTCCAAACTGGTCGAGTGACCTATTTATAACAATATATTCTCAACTGATCTCGTAAGAAGTGGAAGAAGTGGAAGAGTGGGAGTAAGGAAAGAGTGGGGTCAGTTGTTAAGAGTCTTGCGCCTAATAATAGGGAAGACTAACAACCCACTACCTTATCCCATCTTCTCAGCAACGTTCACACGACTTAGTTTCTTTCCCGTTAAGTGATTGAGCCGTTGCAATCACACGTGTCGTAGACCGCCAAACCAAAACCCTAAAAGAATATCCCCCCATGTAACTAAATCTTGATTCTCGTAAGATTTGTTAAATATTTGTTTATTTGTTAAGTCAAAGTTGACTAGTGCAAGTCGTATCAATTACTGATAAGCTTAGGACTTTGCGATAAGATAGAGATTTTAAGCGATAAGCTTTGAATATCTCTTTGAGATTTGGTTTAAGGATTGAGCCGGGCAATCGCCGTTTAAACCAATAAATCTAAGGGTTGAGCTAGCAACCGCCATTTAGATAGGATAAGATAAGTCATCTAAGGGTTGAGCTAGCAACCGCCATTAGATAAGATAGGTCTAACGATTGAGCTATGCAATCGCCAATTAGACCGAGAGGATTTCAGCAACTCTCTGTGGCAATAGTCAAATAAATGCGACTCTCGGTTTGCCATAAATAAGGGAAATTAGTTTGTGGCATGTAATGCACCAATTCCCTGGATAATGAAGACATATGAATGCCCAAAATAATATAAGTCATAGCCATGAGCCATGATTAAGAATTATAGCACTGATTTATGGAAGCAAGTCCATAATCAGGAAAAACAGACGAATGATGCTATCGCGGCGTAGCCATCATCAAGAATGCATAAGCATTGCCAATATAAGACCTAAAGATAGGCCACAATAATTATGATAAGCTATGTTGCATAGCATGATAATAATCCCACATTGGATATAAAAGGATAAGCCATAACATTTATGTTATTTTCGGATTTCTGAACAGTTTGCATGTTGTCCATTGGTAAAATCTCCCAGGCCAGCCTATATTAGATAAAAATCTGAATTTTTAGTATGTTATAGGAAATTCACAGAGGAAAATATTTCGTGAAGGAAGCGCCTTCTAATTCCTCACGGATTGGGCTGTAAAAATCACGCCATGAAGAAATACGTGAGCTGAACTGCCAGATTTCCGAATTTGATTAGGAAACTAGAGTATTATGGACTTAATAAAATCCATAATCCTCTAGGATTTGGATCAGTGAGGCCCATAAATAGGGGGAGGCTAGGAAGAGGTGAACCCTAGCTCAAAGGAGGCAAGGCTAGTCGTGAGGGGAAGAGGACAATCATGGACCTCCATAAGTACGAGTGAGGGGTAACAATAAGACCCCCACTAATTAGGCGAGAGCCAACTATAAGGCCCCCATAAATTAGGCTAAGCATGATTATGAGGCCTCCAGTATTTGGCCAAGGCATAATTCTTGGACCTCCAAGAGTTTGGCCAAGGCATGACCGTGGAGATCCAATACCAAGTGAAGGGAAGGATGCGTGGGCATCCAAACTAGGGCAAGAGGTGGATCCGTGGGCATCCAAAACGAAGGCAAGGGGTGGCGCAAGGGCCCCCAAATAGTTGAGCAAGGGTGATGCCATGGGCATCCAAAGATTAAGGCGAGCCATAAATATGGACACCCAAAAACTAAAGAGAGGGACGGCCATGGGCGTCCAAAAATCAGGCCAAGGAGGTGGCATGGACACCCAAAATCAGGCCAAGCTAACTAACATGGATATCCAAAGGTTAGGGCAAGCTAATGGTAATGGAAACCCATAAACTAAGGCAGGGGATAGTCGTGGGCCTCCAAGGATTAGGCAAGGGAGGATGCGTGGGCATCCAAAGATGAGGCAGGGAGAATGCCATGGGCATCCAAAGATTGGGCATGGCCAAAGCTTAGGCGTGGCCAATGTTTGGGCATGGCCAATGCCGTGCCTATCCAAAGTTCAAGCATGACCAAAGTTTAGGCGTGGCCATGAGGACGGGATAGGGTTTAGGCCAAGAGCGGCCGTAAGGTAAGATAGGGATTAGGCCAAAGATGGCCGTGAGGTGGGGATAAGGCAAAGGTGGCATGGACGCCCAAAAATCAGGCCAAGGCATGGCCATGGACGTCCAAAGCTAAGGGGAAGGAGTGGCCATGGGCCTCCAAGGGTTAGGCGAGGCAAAAGATGTGGATACCCAAGTTTAGACCAAGCAAGTAGCATGGGCATCCAAAGTTAGGCCAAGCCAAAGGCGTGGGCATCCAAAACTAGGCCAAGGCATGACCGTGGATGCCCAAAGTTTGGCCAAAGGAGTGGCGTGGGCATCTTGGCCAAGTAGATGGCCGTGTATACCCTAATCAGGCCAAGGTTGGCCGTGTACACCCAATATGCCTAAGGCGTGAATGGCCTAGGGTTTTGGCTCAAGCACGAGCTAAGCTAATGCGCATGCGTAGGTATTTTATCGTATAGGCTAGGGATATGGACCATGCTACTAGGCTAGGGTCGCGAGATATCAAAATACAGCTAACGGTAATTAAATATCTTATCCCTACTATAAAATAAATTCATACCTTATCTCGAGCTATTCCAGGATGCCGGAAATTGATGTGAAATTACTCCTGCGACCTCCTCGCCAAAAACCACCATCAACACCTGGCCAAAGCACTCAGATGAGCGTACTGAGACCCGAGGATTAGACTACCAATTGGCAAAGGTATACCTTGCCTTAGCCGAACAGCGTATCGAAGGACACAAGGCTTCAGTGTCCCAACGAGATCGTCCTCAAATATATCCCGTGACAACCAGAGTGTGAGGAATGCTGCTATAAACTTGGTGTTGCTAAGAGCGTCACTCCTATCTCCAGACGAGTACCAATGATGAATCCACCTGGTGTAATTCTCATCAGCAGAAGCATTTGGCAAATAAAGATCTTTAATCTTCGCATTTATTTCATCAACCACGACATCACGAGGGAGTCCCGGATGGTCCCTCGGAAGTATCCCGAGTACTGGAAGATGGTACAAAGATGATACTGCCTCCAGAGAAATGACGATCTCTCCAAAGCCCGCAACGGCGGTATTTGTGGATCCACACCAACGGGAGACGAAAGCAACGATGCCATCAACGTCTACATGCACCTTCAGCTTTCCAGACGCCCGCACCGCATGTACAATCCCGACTTCCTCTAAGATGTTATACACCTTCTCGTTGTTCAGCATGGAGTCCAACCAAGGGATCCACCGGTCCAGAGGAGCTCTAGGAGCGCAGAAGTTAATAGGGGAAGCCTCATATTCACCTCGTTGCAAATAGAACCTGATGATCTCACCAGGCACAACAACTGATGACGGAGACTTGGTCTTGCTATTGTACCTTGGAGCGAAGCGAGCCCCAGGATTGACCTGGAGCACGAGTGGAGTGGTCCTCCTGCCAATTTCTTTATACGCCTCGAAGAACTTGTCCTCAGAGCTAGGAGTCCCACTGACGGGAAGCACGGGAATGGCACCACCATCTCGTTTTCTCTGCAGCAAGCAAACGATTCCGAGTAAGTCACTCCCGCTTATATTCTCTAATAACATGAGTAACTATGCATGCACACTTATCAGAGTACATACGCAACAAAAATCTCTCTTTATGCATGAGTATGAGTGGCGTTATATACATGGCGCCACCAAATTGGCCCTAGTCGCCCAAGAATGTGGCGTCACGACTTGTGGCGCCATTAACTTGCTTCTCCCTCAAGGGGAACACATATATAGGCTTGTATATACACATACATGCAACGTTAAAAAAAAAAAAAAAAA
>JAJJMA010113711.1:0-12648 GCA_023529015.1 Papaver nudicaule | reverse complement strand
TATAAAATTAACCTGGAATAATTGGGGGCTCCAAAAATTTGAAGGGGACTTGGAAATTTAGACCAAGACTATCTGCATGGGGTTTCTAATAATAGTAGAACTATTATATTGCCCTTCCCCTAAACTTAAAAACCTAATTACCCCATCATCAATCATCACTATTATCGTCATCAACTCTCTATCATCAATCATTGTTAGGACATTTCTCGGTTAAACCTACTGGAGTTGGTATGTCAAGCTAGTTGTTAAAACACAATTCTTGGTTTAGTCTAGTAAAGTTTAGATTTCAGATATGGGAATTAGACTAAGTAGGTGAGACCTTAAAGACGAAGACTGAAAAAGAATGGTTAGAAAGACCCATTGAAGAAGAAGAAGTCTGGCTCAACATAAAACATTGTGGGAGTAATAAATCCGCAGGTCCTGGTGGATACCCACTAGATTTTTTCAAAGTGGTTTGGCCAATAGTGAAAGGTGATATTATGGCGGTGATTCAGGAATTCCAAGAGCATGAGAAGATTGATTGGAGACTAAACTGCTCTTTCATCACATTAATTCCAAAGAAAGAAGAGTCCAATAGGCCTAACCAATTCAGACCTATTAGCTTGGTGGGGGGTATCTATAAAATCATCTCAAAGATACTAACTAATAGATTTAAAGTGGTTTTGCCAAAGTTGATCTCTGAGCACCAAGGTGCTTTCATCAAAGGAAAATAAATACAAGATGGCATATTGGTGGCTACTGAACTAATTGATGCCAGATTAAAGTCTCAAATTCCTGGAGTCTTATGCAAACTTGATATGGAGAAGGCATTTGACAATGTAAATTAGCATTGCCTTGATTCTCTACCAGAAGGGTCTGGTTTTGGTGAAAAATGAGTAAACTAGATCTTTTGGTGTATATCCTCAGTGCAATCACCGATATTGGTGAATGGCAGTGCAACATCAAATTTCAGACATCAGAAAGGGCTAAGGCAAGGTGACTCCCTCCCCCCCTTCTTATTCATACTGGTTGCAGAGATATTTACTAAACTCACTAGAAGAGGAGAGGAGCTAAACATGATTAACGAATTCAACATACATGAACAAATAAATGTGACTCATCTGTAAATTTGCAGATGACACATTATTGTTCATGGATGCCACAAAGGAAATGGCTGATAACTTGGTATTAATCCTACAAGTCTTTGAAGCGATAACTGGACTCAAAGTAAATCTGGAAAAAAGCATTGTGATTAGTTTAGGTGTTGATCACAACATTAATGCAATTGCTAGAATCTTGCATTGTAAAGTGGAAAAACTACCAATCAAGTATTTAGGTATGCTTCTAGGCTCCACTCCAAAGCAGCTATCTATTTGGGATCCAATTCTTGAGAACTTCCAGAAAAAACTTGCTAAATGGAAGAGAAGATTTCTTACCAGAACACAAAGACTGGTTCTCATCAATACTGCCCTAATAAGTTTACCTATATACTTCATGTCACTATTACAACTTCCTGCAAGAGTGGAGAAGAAGATGGAGAGTGTAATCAGAGGATTTATATGGGGTGGTGGGGTGGTGGTGGTGGTGTGTGTGGGTAACACAGATAAGAAGAAAATTGCTTGGGTGGCTTTAGATAAAATCTGCAGACCAAAAAAGATGGGAGGATTGGGTATTAGACACTTAAGGTCCACTAATAAGGCCTTACTAGCTAAGTGGAATTACACTGAAGAGAAACAAGCACTTTGGAGGAAAATCATTCAACTGAAGTCATTATCTGCAGAAGAAGATCTATTTCCACTGATTTCAGCTTACCCCAAGGAAGAGGTCTATGGAAAGGAATCCGAAAGGAGGGCATTCTTATACAAGAGCATTCAACTTTCAAAATTGGGTCAGTCAAAGACACCAAATTCTGGACAGATTCATGGGCTGGAGCAAACCCCCTTTGCACTTCTTATATGAAGGCCTATAAAGCTGCCATCAACAAAAAATGCTAAGATTGCTGACCTTATATATAATGGCAAATAGAGGATCTCACTCAGAGCAAACTCAAACCAAGAGGTAACCACACAACTATCAAACCTATTGCTATTCTTGGGTCCTCCTCCAATTCTAAACAGATCTCCAGACACACTCAAATATACGCCAGAGTCTTCTTATACCGTTAAATATGGATATGAATGTTTGATGAAACAAATGCATCCAGCTCTACCAAATTTCGACTATATTTAGAGAAAGCATGTGCCCCCAAAAGCTCTGGTTTTAGCCTGGTTGGCTTGCCAGAACGCATTACCAACAGTGGATAACCTCACCAGAAGAGGTTGTAATATTGAGACTTCTATATGCAGCTTATGCTCCTCTACTGATGAAACAATTGATCACATCTTCATTAACAACTGCTTCTCGAAAGACACATGGAATTACTTCACAACCAGAATGAATGAAGATTGGACGCATAAGAACACAATGAGAGAGCTGTTTGAACTTTGGGATAAGAAAAAAGGAAAGAAGCTCAACTGGAAGGTATGGCCTATCCCCCCCTTTGCGATTGCTTGGTCCTTATGGGCAGAAAGAAACTGAAGGGTAATGGGGAAAAAGAGGGGGAGAGATAGGATGAAGTAATTGTAGAGGTAAAACGCAGAATCTTTCAATAGGGATATATCCCAAATTGGTTTAGATACTTTTCTTTTAGAGAGTTAATCTCTCATTGGGAAACAATGATGGACTCTAACTAATTATAATTGAATTCAAATGTGGCTTGGACTATAGGTCCAAGTTGTATATGTCTTATTCTTTTTATTAATCAATAAAATCTTGCCCCTTTTTATCAAAAAAAAAAAATGCTATTAGCTTTACTGTCAATTACATTTCACAGTTTATGCATCAACCAATAAATATTGACTTACACTTAGCAAAGAGAATTATGAGATATACTAGGGGTATCTTAGTTATGGCATTACAATTACAGGGGGTGATTGATCTCACATTACTGCTTATTGTGAAAGTGACTGGGGTGGGTTCCCTGATACGAGTAAATTGACTACTGGCTATTGTGTTTATCTAGGCAAAATTTGGTTGCTTGGCCTTCTAAGAAACAACCAACTGTGTCCAATTCTTCTGCTGAAGCTGAGTACAAAGCCCTGGTTGTTGCTGCTTGTGAAGTTAAATGGATTTCTTATCTTCTTAATAAATTGCAGGTTCTTTGTGTTACTCCATGTACACTTCACTGTGACAATTTTGGAGCTGCACATCTAGCTGATGATCCAGTCTTTCATCCAGTCCTTCACTGGTTGAACATTTTTATAGTGGCTACATGATTCCTGGGGGTAGTATGTACTCTCTTCATGACAAGTAGCAAATGTCCGGATTTGGCAAGGCCAAACTGATGCGATCCAAGAGTGCTCAGTTTGAGTGGCGCTGTTAACATACTCTCTTGTGCTCAATCTGTATCATCTTCTATCTTCCTATTGTACTCTGACATGGATCACTATGTCATCATATGCTCCAGCTGTGTAACTGATAGTTACAGGTTTGTCTGTTAGTTTGGTAGGCGTATGTTAGTTTCTCCACCGCCTGTCTTCTCTGTATTAAGTCAAAGCTATAAGTAGCCGTATCATTTCACTTTTTTTTTTTTTTTTACTAGGAAAAAAATGCTTCATTAAAGAATATCAGACTACATTGTCGGCTTCTAAAGAAGCTTGCAACCAGGAAGGAAAATTGTTCAACCTACAGATACTACTGTTCTCATCATAGGCTTCTTTAGCTAATACATGAGCTACATTATTGACTTCCCTAGGAGCATAATTGCAACTCCACGACTCAATACTAGAAAGTAAAGCAACACAATCTAAGATAAAAGGATTTGTAGTCCATTTCACAGCTGTATGACTCCCGTTTATCGCGTTAATCACATTACTGTTATCTCCCTCTAACTGAAGCTTCTTAACATTCATCTCCTTTGCCCATTGTGTAGCTTTCAGTGCACCCATAGCTTCCGCCTGCTCCTCGTCTGCTACTTTTCCTTGAGCTGAGATAGCCCCCCTGCAGCCACCTGCATGATCACGCATAATTAGTCCTAGTCCACATTTGTCTGAACCTTTGTGATAACTAGCATCAAAATTTATTTTAATTCCATCTGTTTCAGGAGGGGTCCAAGTGACATTTCTATTAACTCTACTGACTCTAGCATTCCCTGTATTATTAGAAACTACACTGACTCTACACCAGTCAACTCTATATTGCTGTATTTGAGCTACTATTGAAGCTGGTGTAAGCTGAAGATCTTCATAAGCCTTTGTACATCTGTCCTTCCATAAGAACCACATAGTCAAACCAGTGGTAATGATCACACTCTCCTGAATCTGAATTGTACCTGGAGAATATGTTAGCCAACATTTAAAACGATCTAACACATTAGAATTTAGTATAGTATTGTACAGGTTGGGATCTATAAGAGACCAAACTGTTTTAGAGACAGAGCAATCAAACAGCAAGTGTTGTAATGACTCTTCTTGACACCTTCAAGTAGGGCAACCTTTATCAACATTAGAAATAAACCTGCCTATTTTCTGTCCGACTGATAGGTAGTTTTGAATGCACTTCCAGAGAAAATGTAAAACATTTTGTGGTAGGTTAATTCTCCAAAAAGCTGTCCATGGGAAATCACTATTAGGTACAGTTCTAAAATCTATTTTGCTATTTAAAATAGTCTTATACGCAGATTTTACTGTAAACAGGCCATTATCCGTGCTTATCCACCTTTATCCTTGCCAGCTATAGGGATTCTAATCTTGAGGATGAGCTCAACAATATTCCTATTAAACAGCCGTATCATTTCACACTGTTTCTAATACAATCTCTTTTACATCCTGGAATAGATTTCACGGGAGGACTACTACTACACAATTTATTTATATGAACTTGATTTCCACAAATTTTCTCCGCATAGAATCGCTTTCATTGAAACTGACACATTTAAAAGTTTTCTCTCCATGTTGGAGGATCAACAAAACGACTTGCCAAGATAAATTCTCGAAATGTATAAAGAAGTAAGACAATAGTTATAGTTCTGTTTTGCAGGATCTCTCTAGGAAAGAATTCTCAAGGTTTGGATCGATTTCAGAGTGATGAGGGTAATCACTTGGCATTTGTGTAGCATCTAACCCTCCTTTACTGAAAACTCTCACCACTTCTCCATGAACCACTGCGTTCCCTTCTGCTGTCAAGTGCAATCCATCACTGTAAAAGAAAATACAATCTCATAAAACTTGAGAACTGAAAAATCCATACTCTTGTTAACAATAATATATCTTTCAAACATAAGTTACTGAATGGCAAGTTTCGCATGACTAATGGAACATGACTTTTTGAATATGAATGAGACGCTAAGAAGCAACTCTTAACTAACCTTAGAAATTTCTTTTGCCAGCCTTCAGTCTCCTGCATCTTGGACCATAGATTGATAGAGTAAACACCCAATTCTTTAGCTAATTCAATGCACTGTTTTGCATAAACTCCAGTCACTTCGTTAGTCCTTTCGGACAATTCCCTTGCTTTATCACCATATAAAGACCTGTAGATCACATTGGTGTTATATTGAACTGTCTAAAACTTAAATTTCAACATGTATAACACATATCAGTAGAGATTAAAGATTATGAATTCCTTACTTGAAAACTCAGTAGAGATGAATACTTAAAAAGTCTTACATAAACACGTAAAGATGTAAAAAACAAAGAATGAAAGAAAAAAGGAGGTGGTATCATACCGTGCATACTCGTTTCGCCCTTCCTCATCGATAGGCGGTGGAGTGATTATTACCACCAACATCGTCGGAGAAAGTTCCTAACCAGTTGCCAAACCATCAATTTCAATTCAAATAGGCAGTAAATTTCCCTTAATAGTACAGTCTTCGAGTCATTAAAATGTTAAAACCGCTAATAATTTTACAAACGAGCTATTGCTCATAGTCATAACTTCTTAAGGTTTAGCAACTCTTTAGAATCCTAACCTTGAAATGACGAACAATCTTTCTAATGTTCTCTTTGTACTCTTCCACTGGCACATGTTGCCGTTCGCTGGTTCTCCCTAAAAGAGCTGCATCATTAGCACCAAAGAAAATAGTGACAGCAACAGGAGGGTTCGAGTATCCCTGCAAGACAAACAAACAATAACTCGATAAGAACTTGAAACAAGAAGAATTTTTCAAAACTCAAGCCATTAATGTTCCCCAGAGAAATCAAACTTTCCAGCAACATAGTTCCTTAATTTTATTCAACAACATACAAATTTCAGATCCAAACAAAATAAATCATGAATGATGAATTAAAGAGAGGGGAACTTACCACCAAAAGGGTTTGCAACAAGAACAATGCCCACCTACTATTATATCCACCATACCCACGAACTACTACATCAACCTACACAACAACCAAACTCTGAAAATGTAAGAAGCATTTGAGTAAACATTGAGTCAAACCAAATTCCCACTTGGGTTTCCTTAAAAACAGGTAAAGATCACAGTTTAAGATGAAAGAAACAAAAATTGGAAATATCAATGAAAACCCATTTTGAGATTGACACAATAAAGCAATTATAAGGCTGAATTTGGGTTCGGACTACAGAATGTCAGCTGATTAGCAAAATATAATGGAATAAAGAAGATATAAGAAAGATGAACCTTTCTAGTGTAGGTATTGGCAAGAGCTGCACCCCATCCATCAGGCTTAAAAGATTGTTCAGTGATTGAATCTCCAAATAAAACCACATGAGGTCTCATTTCTTTGTTGTTAGGTGATGACTTTGGATATTCAGATCCCGATCAAAACAAAAAAAAAAAAGCCTTTGGATTTTGTTGAAAATAAAAAGGTTCGGGTCGGATTGGATCCTTAAGAAACAAAAATAATTGTGAGCCACCCACTAAACAGCATCTACAGAACACCAATGGGCTGGTTTTGGTCTACTTGGCATAAATTTTCTCTCCACCTCTCACTGATCTGAAGTCTGAACTAAGTTCCAAGATCATTGGGGTGACTACCGGAAATATAGTACTTCCATTAATAATCCGTCCAAAGCCCAAATAAATTACCCTCCAGTTTTGAGAGAGACAATGCAAGCACAGGCTCACATCCAGGGCTCCATAATTCAATGGTTGCATGAAAAACGATTATAATTGATGTTAAAGCTCTTCATGAACCAGTTTCGCCAACTCAATTGATGGGTTGTCATTTGCTATACAAACTGCAAAGTTAATTGCAGGGTGAACGTAGCTGTCTCAGCGAGAAAAATAGCTAGTTAAACGGCTTCTTTCATAGAACAGTAGAACACAAAGGCTGAAACAGAATGTGAATTGTGTTGAGATGGCAAAAGAGCTAAAGAAAGGTAAATGTGAAATTATCCTTATTAATGTGCTCAAAGAAATTCGAATCAGAGTTGAAACACCATATTATTAAAGTTTAAAAAGACAGGCATTTCCATGATGAATTACATCCACACTGAAGAGTGAGTCTGTTATGAGAGAAATAATCAACAAGGAGTACCCCAACCACCACCACCAGGTGTTAAAAGCTGAAGAATTTCACCTGCCTGCACCATGACCGTGTTCTTACCTCCAAGATATACCCGACGTTTATCCTCAGTTATCAGGTAATTAGCTCCGCGAGCACCATCTTCACCACCATTCAGTCCTCTAGGGGCATGAACACGCCTCTCCGAAAGCACACTCACCACCATTGGCCGTCGAAACTCAATCTCCCTTACTAGGCCATCACCTCCTTTGTGGATTCCTGCACCACCACTATTCTCACGAAGCCCAAATTTATGCAACAGCACAGGGTACCGCTGCTCAAAAATTTCTGGATCAGTCATGCGTGTGTTAGTCATATGGCACTGGACACCACTTGTTCCATCCCAACTTGGTCCGGCACCACACCCACCTCCAATTGTCTCGTAATACCCAAAACTATCATCCCCAAAAGTGAGATTGTTCATACAACCTTGAGAACAAGCACATGCCTGAAATGCAGTAAGAACAACATCGGTGATTCTCTGCGATGTCAAAACATTGCCTCCCACTACAGCAGCTTTATCGCTTGGAGAAAGAAAACAACCCACGGGAATATGAATTTTAACTGGAGCCAAACAACCTTGATTCAGAGGAATATCAATATTAACCAAACAGCGGAGGCAGTAAATGACAGCTGCAGCTGTCACTGCTTCTGGTGCATTCCAATTCCCATATACTTCAGCACTAGTCCCGCTAAAATCGAAAAATGCTTCCCCTTTCTGGGTATCAATAGTTAACTTCAAGTGTATGACAGATCCATCATCCATGAAATCTTCTTCTTCAATTGTCACCAAATCTTTTGGGATGTTAGACGACTTACTTTCAACCTTAGCAGCGACTGACTTGAGCATTTCTCTAACAGCTTCTTCTGCATTAGTCTGAACATGGGTCATGTAAGCTTGAACAACATCCAAACCATACTGCTCAATCAGCTCTTTAATGAGAGATATTCCTCTCTGATTAGCAGCCACTTGAGCTCGAAGATCAGACAAGTTATCCTGAAGCTTGCGAGTTCCTGGAATCTTATGACCTAAGACTTCATCTGAAGAAGGGGATAGAAGAAGTTTACTGATTCCTTCTTCTTGGAAAATTCCCTTATCTACAAGTTTAAATGCTTTAATCGCAGCCCCTTCTTCCCATATGGACTTTGAGAATGGTGGCATACTTCCTGGAGTTATACCTCCAATTTCTGCATGGTGTCCTCTACTAGCCACGAAAAAGACCAGCTTTCCATTGTCAAATACAGGGGTTATAACCGTGATATCAGGAAGATGGCTACCTCCAGCACAGGGATGGTTAGTGACCAAAACATCTCCCTCAGTCAGATTGTCGTTCCAGTACTCAATCTGCCATCGAACAGTGCTGGACATAGCTCCTAAGTGGACAGGGACATGTGGGGCATTTGCAACCAAGCCCCCATCAGGACCAAAAAGAGCGCAAGAAAAATCCAGTCGCTCTTTAATATTAGTAGAAATGGAAGTCCTCTGTAAAGTTCTACCCATCTGTTCGGCAATACCCATGAATCTGTGGTTGAATATTGAAAGCTGCACTACATCTGCAACATCTCCTGCTATTCTTACAGTGCTTGGAGCAGAATTAATCTTGATCTTTATATTACCATATGCAGTAATAACTGCTTTACAGTCGGGTTCCACAATTACAGTGCTATTACCATTCATAATAATGGCAGGGCCTTGCAAGACATGTCCATGACCCAGATTCTCAAGTTTATATAACGGTGTCTCATGCCAACCATTCCCAAAATAGATCTTGTAATGCCCTGCAATTTCTGGGACACCGGTAACAGGCTTTAGTGGTTGAAGATTCAAGATATTAGTGACTCCTATTCCACGGACCCTTACATCACAGACAAGGATTTTCCTGTTCTGTAATTTGAACCCATACTCTTGTTGGAACAACTTGACAAATTCCAAAGCATAGTCATTTTCTGACCCTGCGTCGCTTTGTCTCTTCACCATGATGGCTGTATCTGTACCTTCGTACCTCAAGTTCAGGTATGACTCTGTTGTGATACTTTCATCACCGAAGCCCTGTTCTCTCAAATTTTGCTTGACTTGCTCCAACAGAATTGCTTCCCTGCGAGAAGCTTCCACAATAGAATTTGGATCATAAACAGCAGAATAAGGCTCCTGCGCTTCTTCAATCACATCGGCCAACCCCATTCCATAAGCACTTAAGATACCACAAAATCGATGTATCAACACTTCAGACATACCCAAAGATCTGGCAATAGCACAGGCATGCTGTGGTCCTGCACCCCCAAAGCAAGCAAGAGCATGGTTCCTCGTTTCATGACCTTTCATCTCAGTTAATTGGCGTATTGGACGACACATTGTTTCATTAGCGACATTTATGAACCCCAGTGCTATTTGTTCAACTGTCATGTCATTCGCCGATGGGTCCTGACTCTTTCTGTAAGAATTGATCTTCTGTGACAGCTTCTCAAATTCTTGTCTTGTAGCCTCTACATCCAAAGGCTGGTCCTCATTAGGTCCAAAGATAGAAGGGAAATAATCAGGAATTACTGTTCCTAGTATAAGATTTGCATCTGTAACTGCCAATTCACCCCCTTTACGGTAACAAACAGGACCTGGATGCGCACCAACTGATTCAGGTCCTACCCGAAATGCTCCAAATTGGAACTTTAGCTTTGAACCACCACCAGCGGCCACAGTGTTTATGTCAAGCTGTGGAGCTTGAATTATGAATCCAGCAATTTGGGTCTCTAGAACTTGTTCATAGCTTCCAGCATAACGGCTTACGTCAGTAGATGTACCCCCCATATCAAAGCCTATGAGGGGCTTTTCAGTCTCAAGATCAAACAGAGTCTGTGAGTAACCCACAACCCCACCAGCAGGACCTGACAATACCGCTTTATGACCAGAAAATCTACTCTCAGGCGCAAGCCCTCCATCTGATTGCATAAACAAAACATTCAGTTTTCCCAAACCTTCATCAAATCTTGAAATGAACCCTGACAAGTACTCTTTGATTACTGGGGTAAGATATGCATCCACACTAGCTGTTAAACCCCGAGGCACAGCCCTAACCATTGGAGTCAAAGCCGAAGATAAAGAAACATGTCTGAATCCCATACTCATTGCCAATTCTTCTACCATCATTTCATGTTGAGGATATGTATACGAATGCATTAACACAACAGCCAAACAACTAATCCCTCTATCCAGCAACCCCTTCAACAAAGGTCTTAAAGTCTCTTCATCAAGTGGTTTCTTAACTCGAACAAGCTCACCAGAAATCCCCCTGACCGAACACGCACCACCTTGTTTCTCTTCCTCTTTATCAAGCACGAGCTCAATTCTCTCATCAGCCTCTATAACTTCCTCATAGAGATTAGACGGTTTCGCAACCGTTAAATCAAATATATTAGGACGAGCTTGGTTACCAATCTGAAGCAAATCCTTAAACCCCTTAGTAACACAAAGAGCAATCCTCTCTCCTTTCCTCTCTAACAAAGCATTTGTCGCAACCGTGGTTCCCATCCTTATCCACTCAATTTTATCAGTAGGAATTTTGGAAGACCTAGGGATCTTTTCGCCTGTGTATTCTTCTAGTATTCTCCTAATACCTTCTATAGGTGCATCATCATAATTGGATGGGTCTACTGATAATAGTTTCATTACTTTACCATCAGATTGACCAGGTATTTCTGCATATACATCTGTAAATGTTCCTCCTCTATCTATACAAAATCTCAATTTCTCTTCCTTAATACTACTCCCCATTACTCAAACTCACCTAAAACATACAAAATTTTCAATAGATTATTATATAACTACTGCTAAAATTCTAAATCTAACATAGATAAAAAGAATTTTTCTAAAGCAAAACACCATCCAAAAAAGATTAAGATTATCAGAAAGTTAAGAAGATCAAGAGGGTGAGTTGGATAGTTTACCTGGTGAGTGGAATTAGTATCAGATGATGATCAAAGCTGGAACCTGTTTGAGTGGTTTTTACTGGTGCAACTACACAAGTGGACTTTTTTCAGGATCAGTGTAACAGAGTTATGTTTAGTGTGTTAATCTAAAAACTCATGGGGTTAATTTTGGGTTTAATCAGAATGATCATGACCATTCATTGCATTAGTGGATTATAAAAATCTGATCCTGTTTCAATTATCTTGATCTAGTGGGATCCACTTTATTAGTCTTCTCAAGTAAATAGATAAGTATAGGAAGAGCCGGTTGTTAAACTTGATAACAAAGTGGCTGTAGTTTAGTGGTTAGAATCCCACGTTGTGGCCGTGGGGACCTGGGCTCGAATCCCAGCAGCCACATTACCATTTTTTTTAACACTCAATTAGTCAATTAGTACTCTTGCAACAATCATTGCATTTTACAAAGTATTACCGAAGCATCTATCTAGTATCCGTTCTCTTTTTCTTTCATAAGCTATCGTTTCATACAGTGTTGGTGAAAGAAAGTGAACCTGCAGAGTACGCATCATAACACCCTAGTAGCTAATATAAGAACAAGAAGGATAGGCTTTCTTTAAGCTTAATGTCTATGTATGTTGCCAACCTTGCGGTCTTCTTGAGGTTTGAATCCATTCATTACACTAATAATAATAGTGCATTCATACATGCAAAATGCAGTACATGGTGGAAATCATGATTTCTCCACTACATTGTGTACCCTAGCTAGCTAAAATTAAAGAAAAGAAAAGTTGTGCATCAAGGACAGTGAACTACTTACTACTAGCTCTAGGACAGGACCTATTAGCGCAATTTGGCATCCCTGATCCATAGTGCCATAAATCCCATCAGAGTTCACTCATTTTATGTACGTGGACATAAATACCCCGACACTGACACGCTACAAATCGTTCCAAACCGTCCACGATGATACATAAGCTCCAGTGAGCTCTAGACTTCATCTTGTAGCTTTACTTTGAAAAAGAAGATGTGAAAGAGAACATACTACATGAAAGTGTCACGACGTCATATGTATTAATCTGATCAGAAAATACCTAAAGCGCCTACAATCATGAAACTTACTACTAATATACAAGAAGATCAGTTGCCAATCAATGCACTTGGCTTGGACCTGCTAGGTTGTGCGTCA
>JAJJMA010113702.1:0-10600 GCA_023529015.1 Papaver nudicaule | reverse complement strand
TGCATAGTGTCCTCCATAGTATATACTCCCAGCCCACCATACTTGATGGGGAGTGTAGCCAACCTATGATGCAGCAACCCAAAACCCGACACATCTCCTGTGACAAGATGCCGAAGAAACTGCTTGAGATGATCATTGAAGACCACTTGTGCCTCATCTAAATACTCAGGTCTAGTTGTTCGCATAGCAAAGTATAACCTCGAGACACCAGAACAATTTCTCAACAGTAAGAGCTCACCCTGCGGATCTTTAAGCTTCCGAATGGCATCAATCAATTCAGTGGTCTTACGAACCCTGTTAACCGCCAAATTTCTGCATAATTGGGGGTTTAGGCTAACAGGTCCTCCCAATAGCTTAACACCCTAAGTAGGCCGGCATATATCAGGTGGAAAAACCCCCTCAACTAGCCCTCTGCAATCAACCGAAGGCCAGAAAAGTTCAGTCTTGGAAACATTAAGGTGCAACCCCAGAGCAACACCCTCCTGCTGAATTATTTCCAACGCTTTGGCCACCATCAGTGTGTCACCGACCAGGGTCCCGTTGTCTAAATACCATGCTTGCAGATCCAAAGGGCATAATTCCGCGATTCTATGTATCAAGGGGTGCAGAGTTAAGGCGAATAACATAGGACCGAGAGGATCACCCTGTTGTACTCCCTGAGCAGACGAAAGAGTATTGTCCATATAATATAACTTAGTAGGATTTGCGTAGCAAAATTCCACCCACCTGGAAAAAGAAGGAAAATGTCTCCAACCTCTCGAATCATTGCAGATCTGCTGACGAGATTAAAGGTGTAGATGGTGGGGAAAAAAATTAGAGAGGGGCAAAATTGTCAAAACACTCTCGAAACCATGTCGTATTAAAGACAGTCGCCTATTCAGGCTCATCTTTATAGCTCAGGGTGCAATCCATTCCATGAAGCTAAACCCTCTATGAGCTCTCTCTTATAACTCCGGTGGGGAGGGTAATGTCATAGAGCAGTATCAATGATCTCACCAACATATTAAACCCATCGATCAGCTCAGAGCCAGACCTCGCTTGATGGTACACGGTGAAAGATCAACAGAGACGTATCCTCATGGATTTCCTCTTAAAATACGACTCAATACACGAGTCTTAGTGCAAACCTCAGAAATATCGAAGCTCCAGGCCGGTCCAGAGCTCTCTGAGAAGCATACACCAGCCTAAATAGGCCTAAGCGGACCCAATCCCAAACTCAGGATGGTCTAGCATACCATGGATAAGCATGCCATGACCTCAAGTGTGTTGTAGCATAAGCACTCACACCACGACTAAGGCACAGGCTGCCCAAAGTCGAGCTTGGCCAGAGGCCAAAGCCATAAACGCCACATAGCATGGCGCCACAAACCATGAAAAACCATGGATCAGCCTTGGCCAAGAGGCCAAGGCCATGGCACAAGGTTCCACAAATTTACTTGACCTCGGCCAAAGGCCAAGGCCTTAACGAAAAAATAGCCGCAAGCAGGCCAGGCCTTTACCACAAGCCAAGGCCGTGGCGCCATACTTCATGGCGCCACAATAAATATGCTTTGGCCAAATGGCCGTGGCGCCATACTCCATGGCGCCACAATAAATAGGCATTAGCCAAACAGAAAATCGTGGCGCCATAATTCATGGCGCCACAACAAAGTGGCCTTGGCGCCATGGGCCATGGCGCCACCACGACTAGCGCCAAAAGCGTATTCTGAGCTAACCTTGGCCAAGGGCCAAGGCCGTGGCGCCATGAGCCATGGCGCCACCATAACTAAACGCCAAAGGCGCGTTCCAAACCAAAGTTTGGCCATGGGCCATAGCGCCATAAGCCATGGCGCCACCGTAGCTAGTGCCATAGCGCAATCAAGCACTTGTGGCCTTGGCCAAAAACCAAGGCCACTCGACATCACACCATGTTTGTCACGACAATCAGTCGTACAACCCTACTCTACCCAACTCAACTACGCAATAGTCGCGTATCACTCACTCGAGATATCAAAACGTCACACGGGGGGATAACTTTAGGGGTATTGGTCTGGCGGTCTACGGCAGTTGAAAGAAACTGATGGAGATAGTGGGAAGTTAAAGGAAGATGGCACGAGTGGGCATGTTCCACACGACTCAGGCAGTTACGGAAACCAACGCATGTCCTCCACTCCTCCACTCTTCCACGACTTCCACCTTCTCTGTCGAGAGATCAGGGTGAGTTCAAACTATAAATAGAGGCTTCCTCTATCTTCCAAGGCAGAATTCAGAATAACTAGAACACCGAGAATATCCAGAAAGCACACAGAGCCTCAGAGAAAAACACCTGAGAATCTAAACTCGTTCTAGCCTTGGAGATTTCTAGTCGACTTCACGACGGAAATCTTGAACTCAAACACCCAAAAACTCACCTTCAATCTGATCTCAAGTTTCTTCGCTGTTTCCCTCCTTAGACCAACCTCTATCCTCTCTGTGACCGAAGCAAGGTGGGAACGGCCATCCTTGGTTTAGGCTTGCCTTGTTCGACTTTGATCTCCGAGCACTACGAAAGTACCCAGAGACGATACACTTGTTTTTGCAGGTAAAAACAAAAGGCATTAGAAAAATCAACAAGAAGCATCGAAGTAGATGTCGAGTCGTTCTTTGTCTCAAGAAGCCTGTTAACCGCATGAAGAATTGCCTCCCCACCACAGGGAACCCCGACACCAAACTGATAGTCACTAAGATAGCTCTCCATTGCTTTACCAACATGTGAAGCAGCAACTTTGGAAACTAGACGCCTCAAAATAGTGCCTACAACAATAGGACGTATGCCACCTCCGGGCTTGACCAAGGGAGTGAGAGGAGCTGAAGCAACAAACCCTCCTAGAACCGAAGGGCAACCACCTGCAAGCCATTTATTCTCCAACTCAGTAATAGATTTGATGAGCTCGTCTGACACAGCAACAACATAACCACTCAAGGCATCAATCAAGTGTTGGGCACGAAGACCATCTCTTCCGCATGAGGTCCCTTTGGGGAAGCTTTTCAGCTTATTCAGAACCAAGTCCATGGATGCAACGAAAGGTGATTGCGATATAGGTTCTGCTGGGATCAGAGGAGGAGGTGCATGTGGATGTTTGGCTCGCAGCTCCTGCAAAGTCCATGAGTTGGAAGGAGCCACCCCATTAGAGGTCAAAGTACGGATTGCAGCAGTATATAACCCGTAACTCAGCTTCTTACGACAAAGACGTATATTGATAGCCTCTTGATCTTCCTGCGTATTCACTTGGTTTTTCCGTGTGTTATCACGTCGCGACTCTTGTAGGGCAGCTTGCTCCTCTAAAGCACTGTGAAGCAAGGTGGCACAACCGTTAGATTCAGACCAACGATTCAAAGCATGATGTATCGCTGCAATTTGTAGCTTTTTCCTGTCGCCTGACCTCTCCTCCTCACTACTTTGGGGAAAGTAAATGCGAAGAGTACAAATAGGAAAAATGAGCATCTGAATCCACAGAGAGATGTCGTTGGGATTGCGAACAACCTTTTGAATGACAGCGTTAAAAGTTCTGGCAAAGTGAAGCTTACACTTGGCGGGAATGCTGGAAACAGTAGTGATTTGGCTCTGTAATACCTTGTCTAGCAGCTCAAGATCAAATCTAAGCACGGTGTCAGCTGAAGTATCATCAAAAAGGTCTACATTGTCTCCAATCGCAGGAGCGGGACAATGAATTACATGCACCAAGAAATCGACCCCCTTCTCGTTCCACGGACGAAGAATAGTTTCTCCCTTATGTCGCTTACAAGGATTCCTCCAAGCAACTAGGCGCATACAAGGCGGGCATAACCACATGTGCATTTCCCGTAAAGTGGGCTCCCATGCTTTGAACACGCTATAATTACTGGCGATAAGTTGACGACACCATTCTTTTCTCACATCATCCGGGTAATGCTTATGCTCCAAATGTTGAATCAACGATCCTTGATTGTAACCTCTATGGCCGACCCCATTCTTACAACCATGAAAGCCTTGCAAGGGGCAGGCATATTTCGCTGCAGCAGTATGATCTGGTTAGCATATTGCGAGGTTACTGTTGTAGGAAGTGGCCATGTACTGCCAGTCACATCACAATCAACAACCCCATGGGCAGTTGGAGCAGAAGTTTCTGTTGTAGCATCATGGGAGGGAGAAGTAGACAATTTACTTGGAGTAATATCAGTTGTGGAAGGATCAGGCAACTCGTTCTTTCTCCGCCAGTAACTCCCATTAGAGGGTGACTTCACAATACCTCGAGAAGAGCCAGGATATGTCGTCAAAGGAGAACCAGCAGCAAAGGCCTCCTGAAGGGCAGAAGATTGAACATGCACACTCGTATTGTAGAACGCAGCAGAGGCAGAAACTGTTGAAGTATTCCGCTTGGCGATGGCGCGAGATCGATGGGTAAAACCAGATGGAGTAGCAAATAATTGAACATCATGGAAACCAACAGCATTGGCGTCTTGATAAGCAGAAGATTGATCAGGAACACTATTGGTGAAGGACGCATTAATGGCAGAAGCTGCTGAAGTAATGGCAGACGCAGTAATGGCAGGAGATTTTCGTCTGGTGATGGCTGGAGGTTGATGGTTAGCTCTGTAAGCATCAGATGGAGTAGCAGATGATTGAATTACCTGTGCATCTCGATTTGTAGAAGATTGAAGGTCGAGAGCAATGCTGCGACGCGTCTGAACCATGGCAGAACCTGGTTTTCATGGAGAAACCCTAAAAAAAAAATATTATGGCAGCGATAATGGTGGTTGTAGAGGGTGTTTGAGATATCAAAACAAAGCCCCAGAGAAGGAGATTATAGAAGGAGATGAAGCTCTTGCAGAAAATGGAGATTGATCAATTGAAACCCTCACACCTCCCAGCAAAGTTTTCCCCCTCCGTCGCCTCTCCGGCAGCAAAGTTTTTTGTTTTTTTTTTATGATTTTTTTTTTCACTTTTTTTTTAATACAAATTGAACGATACAAAAATTAAAACTTTACTTGCCATAAGAGAAGGACTTTCGCACTTGATACTTCACAACTTGATACTTTCAAAATAAATCATATCTTCACTTTGTTTTCTTTTTGTTGCTTCAAACCATAATTTCTTCAAAATTCTTCAAAAATGATATAATAATTATGGTAACTGTCTCCCGGTTGAAATTACTCTTAACCTAATCTCATAACATGGCTTATGTGCATAAAATTGTACTCTCAATACGGTTCAGAAAATTTGAACTTGCCCAAATCACATGTATTTCTGAATTCAAGCATTAAAAACGAAGAAAAACGCATGTTATCACAGCATGGAATGATACTTTCTAGTTGTCTTAACCCTAATTTCTAACTACTTGTGAACGATTAAGGATGAGCACTAATCAAGCTATTTAGTTAGCATACTTTAACTCTTAACCATAAGAATCAATGATAATCAACCTTATAAGAATCAAAAAAAGAAATCATCACTTTCTGATAAAAATCAATTATCGGCATCACTTTCCACAATCAAGAGTCATTGTTTCTATCTACCTAGAATGGTTAGTGCTCATCAAAAATTGTTCACAATATCCTAGATATTGGATTATTTATTTATTTATAAAAAAAAAATTTAGATAGGAGTTTAATTATTCATGCTTTAACCACTCCCCCACACTTAAACTTCACATTGTCCTCAATGTAATTAACTCATCCAATGTGAATAGTCAAGATATATGGGAAATCCTAATATGATGCGAAGAAAAATAAAACAAAAGGATAGAAATACATTACAAACTAATGCGTTGCCTCCCATGCAGCGCTTAGTTTTAAGTCCTCGGCCCGACTTAGCAAGTTGGATTCACCGTAGACCAACAACCTGAAGATTTGTGGATCCGTCCAGAAAACAATCTGCAATCCTAGTAATAGTCTCACAACACTGTTAGCATAACAAATAGATAGTGAAACCATCATCACATAAAATTCACCCCCACACTTGGCTCTTTCTACACCCGGTAGTGTATATGAGTCAAAAGTGGAAGGAATTTCTGTGGAAACCTGCACGGCGCTAGATTCAAACACAAATGGCGGATACTTTGCTGCAAGAAATTCAGTTAGAACTTTCGAATCACACAATTCAAGTCCCAAATTAGGTATCTTCCTAAAGGTTGGTTTAAAAACCACTTCCAATTTGGGAGGATCATCATTAGATAGAGATTCATGTAAAGGGTTAGACAAACCTTCATAATCTCATGTAGCACGGGATCCTCGGTACTTTTGAAAAATTCCATTGATTCTTTTATATCACAAGCATCATCATTCTCATTCAAACATTTCATAACCCATTCCTCATCAGTTTCTTCGACAGGCAAGTCTTCATCAGAATCAAAATCTGCTCCACATAAATCATCATAAACCTTAACTTTCGAAGTGTCCACTATCTCTGAATCATGGGCAGCTTTCACAAAGGAGTCATAATTGTCATCACTTTCGTAAACGACATAGGTTTTACCATTAATGACTCTAGTGTTTCTTGATTCAACTTTGAAAAAGGAGGGGTACCGAAATACAACCAACTTTTCGTTTGGGCTCGTGAGTCTTATGGTTTAAGTTTGGACGATCTCAAAAATCAATATCCAAACCTAGATAACCGGAGTTGTGATCTTGGGGATCAACTCGACAAACTGGGGACTTTGGAGTTAAACTCTACGGTTATTGAATAACGTACTACTTGGTGCTTTAATTATATAATCAGAGATATAATGCGGAAAGTAAAAGCACACAAGACACCAGAGATTTTTTTAACGAGGAAACTGCCTTGCAGAAAAACCTCGGGACCTCGTCCAGATTGAACACCGCCCAGTACAAACTGACTACAAATGCTAGCCTACTATAAGACTTCGGTCTGGGATGTAGCAGAGACCAACTCCAGCCCTCCAAGCGAATTGGCTACTGTCGCACTCCTTACGTCTCTAGATCCCCCACAGATCGTCACACACTTGATTCCCCCAGCTGACGTCCTTTACAGGCCTAGGAGTTGCTTTGACCGATGTCAAAGGCTTGTGTCAGCAATACTGGCTTTGCAACCTATTGTTGACGTATGGTCTAACTGTCCTCTATCAGTTTACCACACACAGGTTGACTTCCTTCGGATGATTAAATCCAGGTCATACGGAAATTTACTTCACAAATCAGGGCTGACAAGTGTTTTTACCTGGAAAAACAATGCACCGTCTCTGGGTACTTTCTGTTCGAGATCAAAGTCGAACAAGACGAGCCTAAACCAAGTCAATGGCTGTTCACGTCTTGCTTCGGTCACAGAGAGGATAGAGGTTGATCTAGGGAGGGAAACAACGAAGAAACTTGAGATCAGGTTGAGAATGTGTTTTGGGTGTAAGAGTTCAAGATTTCCGTCGTGAAGGTGACTGGAAATCTCCTAGGCTCGAAGTGTGTTGGTTGCTCAGGCGTGTTTACTCTGAGGCTCTGGTTCATTCAGGTGTTCTGAATGTCTGGTTGTTTCTGGATGATCTTCTTCTTCTTCTTGCTTTGGAAGATAGAGGAGGCCTCTATTTATAGTTTTGAACTCACCCTGATCTCTCGACAGAGAAGGTGGAAGTCGTGGAAGAGTGGAGGAGTGGAGGACATGGGTTGGTTCCCGTAACTGCCTGAGTTGTGTAGAACATGTCCACTCGCGCCATCTTCTCGTAAATGTCCACTACCTCTATCAGTTTCTTTCAACTGTCGTAGACCGCCAGACTAATACCCCTAAAGTTATCCCCCCCCCGTGTGATGTTTTGATGTCTCGAGTGATACGCAGATATTGCGTAGTTGAGTTGAGTTGAGTAGAGTCGTATGATTAATTGTCATGACCAACGAGAGTGTGGTGCCTCCAGGACACGAGTATAGGAATGGCTTTGGCATTTGGCCAAGGCCAAAAGTTCATAGCACCATTGGCTTGTGGCGCCATAGCCCAAGAGGCTACGGCCTTGGCCTTTGGCCAAGGCAATCTCCAAAGTGCTTTAGCGCTAACATGTTATCATGGCGCCACGGCCTTGGCCTTTGGCCAAGGCTATTTTGCAAAGCGCTAGCCCTGTTATTCATGGCAACATGACTTATGGCGCCACGGCCTTGGCCTCTGGCCAAGGCCAATTCGTTGTGGCGCCATGGTTCATGGCGCCACGGCCTTGGCCTTTGGTCTAGGCTATACTTGTAAAGCGCTTTAGCGCTAGCCTCCTCATGGATCATGGTTCGTGATGCCATGATATGTGGCGTTACGACTTTAGCATCTAGCCAAGGTCAACTTTGTTGCAGCTGGTGCGTGCTGGCTATATCTTGGTTATGAAGTGCGTGTCTACGCTACAACATACTTGAAGTCATGGCGTGTTTATCCATGACGTGTTAGACCATCCTGAGTTTAGGATGAGGTCTGTTTAAGCCTATTTAGGCTGTTGTACGCTTCACAGGGAGTTCTGGACAGGCCTAGAACTTCGATATTCCTGAGGTTTTCATTAAGACTCGAATGTTGAGTCGCATAAAGAGGAAATCCGTGAGGATGCGTCTCTGTTAACTCTTCACCATGTACCATATAGTGACCTGTTTCTGATGCCGAGGAATTCGAGGTGATGTCAACATGAAGCAGATTAATGGGTTTAATGTGTTGGTGAGATTGTCAGTACTGCACTATGATATCATCCTCTCCACCGGGGGTTATAAGAGAGAACTCATAGAGAGTTTATTCAGCTCGTAGAACGGGTTGCATTCTGAGCTATGGAGATGTGCCTGAATAGGCAATTGCCTTTAGGTTAGGCCTATTTAGAGTGTGTTTTTACAAACTTGCCCCTCTCTCATTTTCCACCATCTACAGAAAGTCCCCTGGTTAGTGTGGAACAGTAATGTCTCATACTAAGCACCCAAATGGTGATAACAATCCTATTTTTTAACAAGGATTCACAAGGGACCTGGTCTTAGTGTTAATGACCTTGAAAATCAACAGCAAGTTTGTGTGTAAAAGTTTTTTTTTTTAATTGCATGTACACGTGAGTGTAGATGAGGGGGTGAGAGGGAGTGGCCATGGCACTATGGGCATGGCGCCATGGGAAGTGGCGCGGACAGCCGTGGCCATGGCGCCATGACTGTCGCGCCTTTTTCTTCTTTTTTTTTTTCCGCGGCGCCATTGTGGCGCCGAAACTAGGAACTGCCAGCCCTAGGGCTGGCGTGATGTTATTATGGGGCCTTGGGCTTCCATCCTTCTTTTAGAGTTCCGCTGGTATTAGGACTCTTAAAGGTTATGTATATATATGCATGCCTAGGTTAAGTTTTCAACAAAGAAGGAAAGCCAGAGATAGGTTTTCCAGAGCAATATTTTTTTTCTTCTCTCTTTTTTTTTTAGGTCGCTCCTCCTTTCTCTTTTTTTTTTTTGATCTTGCTCACTATGTCGTCAAGCGGAACTACAACGCGGAGCAACAAGGTAAACTAGGGTTTTAAGTGACCTAGGTTTTTTTTTTTTTTTTTGAAACCCGTGTGTGTATATATGTAGGACGGGATTAGGTCAGTGGCGCCACACTTTGTGGCGCCATGGGTTTCAGACAACCTCGGCTTTTGGCTGAGGTCAAGTTGGTGGCGCCATGAATATGACGCCACAGCCACTCGTGCAATTTTTTTTTTTTAGAAAACACTGCATGTATGTGTATATACAAGTATATATGTGTGTTCCCCTTGAGGGAGAAGCAATTTAATGACGTCATAAGTCGTGGCGCCGCATTCTTGGGCAACTATGGTCAATTTGGTGGCGCCATGTCAATAGTACCACTCATACTCATTTATAAAGAGAGTTTTTGCGTATGTACTCTGATAAGTGTGCATGCATAGTTACTCATGTTATTAGAGAATATAAGCGGGAGTGACTTACTCGGAAATATTTGTGTATCGCAGAGGAAGCGTAACGGTGCTCAAAAGTCGGCCTCTAGTCACCACTCTGTTCGTGATGCTGCTGCTAGGACTCGCAAGTGTACTGATGGTTTTTCATATGTTCATGTTGTTAGGAACCCGACCGTCTTTGTTGATCGTGGAGACTTTTTTGCCTGCTTCATTCCAAGGCAAGGAGACTTCGATGATTCTCTGAAGGTGATGCCGTCGGAGACAATCAGGTTTTGCATGGAATCCAAGGTGCTCGACGGTGCTCCTGTTGTCTTCAGAGTTCCTCAATTCCCCGTGCCACTATGTGGTGCTTGGTATGACTTCATGTTGGCTAACGAGAAGGTCAGGCCAATTCTGGAGCGATCAGGAGTTTTCTATGCGGTGAAGGCAACTAGGAACTTGAGGATATATAAGGACTCCGGTGCCATTGTTACTTTCCTTCTTCGTTGGTGCAGGGCAACAAAGACTTTCGTGACGAGTTGGGGTGAGTTCACCATTTCTTTAGATGCGGTGGCTGCTTTATACCATCTTCCAATGTTAGGGAACCTCCCAGACATCTATTCTTCAGCTCAGAGCGAAATGATCGAGGTTTTGACCAGGAAGATCCGAGAACTGCAGGTACCCAAAGCTTACTCGAGCGAAAATTACATAGAGTGGACTGACCATTGGTATGTGGGTGGCGCAAGTCCCAATGGAGGCGTTCCCGAGAGCACCCTCTGTATTG